>JACEVL010000085.1:3182403-3222403 GCA_020284085.1 Aporrectodea caliginosa | reverse complement strand
TTAAGTAGTTTATTAGTTTATAAGAAGAGCCAGAGAGGTCTGGCGGAAGAGAAAGCAGGTCAGAGGGGAGGATATTCCAAAGAGAAGGACCAACTTTTCTTACCACTCCTCTGAAGTGGTAAGAGTAGCGAGAGAACGGAATGCAAGAGAACAGAAGGAATGCAAGTAGAGACGCCACATCAGTTGTAAAAAGGATGTAGATAAGGGGTCCAAGAACAGAACTTTGTGAGAAACCAAAAAGAGCAGGGCGCCATGGCGAGCGGGATGAGTGGAAAATGGTAGAGGTAGAGCGCGCTCCGATAGAAAGTGATCTAGAGGGGTGGTAATTTTTATAACATTATAGGGCATGGTTCATATCCAACATTGAATTCTGTCGCGTCCCCCCTTCATCTAGCGACACCCCATCCGCAACAGAGAATGTGCTGCTAACATTTCTTCAGGTTCGCGTCTCATGAGCAGAGATTTCGGTACTTGTCGGTTTTACGACCCCCAAAATTCTTCATATATTACGTGATTTAAAATGCCTCATATCCATCAATCCAACTACTATTTACGCAAAGAATTATTTTCATCAATCCAACTTCCATTTACGCAGGCAGAGAAGATAAATAATAAAAAACGCTAAAATACAGGATATATTCAATCGAAAACTTAGTTTCATCCATCCAGCTTCTATTTACGAAAAAAATTATTTCTATCAATCCAGCTTCTGTTTAAGCACAGGAATGTTTTCATCAATCCCACTTCCATATCGGGAAACAATTTTTTTCATCAATCCAGCTTCCATTTTAAAGTGACGATATGAAGAATTTTTGGGGGTCGTAAAACCGACAAGTACCGAGATTTCGAACCAGGGCCCTCTTTAGAGTTGACACCGATGGGGTTCTGGAGGTAAAAAGACTGGCTGTGAGTTCTACTTACTTTCCTAGACATTTAAATCATCATCAGGTTCTAAACCGGGGATTTAGAAGGGGGATAAGGGCTCCGGATAACTTCGAGTGGTACCAGGCATGACATTGTCCGCGGCTTTCAGGCGGAGAGCAATCTGTAATGGGTTCAGATCAGGATTCGTTCGGGCCCATAAGTCCTTCATCATTGCCCTCATCTCAATAAGTCTGTCACCTAAACTCTCCAGTACCTTACCTTGGTTACAGAACCTAGTTCTAATGCTTCAAGTCGATGGAACATTACATCTGCAGGATTTTATGGGCAATTGATCACACTCTCCGGTTAGCCCTTGAGCACTGGGCTCCTGATCCTGGGATTTAGGAAGTGGTGAATTAGACTCAGACATGTCGGACTAGTCAATAAATTGTTTTTATTTCGCAGAAATTGAGACAGGTATCAATTTCATATAACTGAAGAATCAACTTAAATTCAATTATTACAGAACTTAGGCATGCTCTATTTGCAAGATTCATAAAGAACAATACATGAAATTGAACGTTAGATCTACTGTTTTCGTTAATCACGGCGCTATATAATTGCAGCACAAACGCCATCCCACTAAGCAAGTTAATGACAGCGATTTATGTTTTCAACGTTCATAATGTTATATTCTCGATATCTGCATGCTGTGTTGGCATAAAAGGGATCTCTTGCAATAATTCTAATTTTGCTCTTTCTGCAGAATCACAAAATAATATTCTTTCTTTATTGAAACAATCCGGTTGGCAAACCACAACCGGTTACAGTGTACAGTTATGCAATTGAAACATTATTCACAAGAACACAAATGACAGAAGACATAAATCTTAACTACTAACAGAACAGACAGCCTGCAATACACGGCGCTAATAGCAGCCTACAAAGCATGTCCGCCTACGTGACATCACGTATATTGTATGACGTCATTGCCCAATTGTTTCAAGAGGCCATCAATAATTTAACAGTTTCTTTAACTTGAACTTTAATATAATTTTAATTAATTTATTTTGGAGTCCTTAATAACTTTTTTCGCATTTGATAGAACATCATAGAACAATCGATTGGTTTCTTGCAATATTGATGTTAATTGTGGCGAGAAGCGACCTTTGTTCGTCTGCCCTTTAGCTATGTCGAACAAACGAACGTCACCTGAGTTCAATAATGACGAGGACCCGATTGAAGACTCAGATTGTAAGTTAACGCAATGAAATATTTACTATAGTAGGCTCCGCTTCATAGTTGTCTGTTTTTCATTCACTAAATCAGTTTCTTATTATGAACACTTTATGATAATTGTGAAGATTTTTCGAGTTTTATTACAAGAAGAAAATATCATTCGAGTCCGTACATCAAAGAAAATCGCAAATCTTACGACAGTCAACTATTTACACTATGTAGGCCAATACGCACGATAAGAAATCTCAGTCCGTCGAGACGCAGATTATAATATTATCATTGACCTTACTTCTCTGTCAGCGGAACTGAGTCTCATTCCTTCTGACTCTGACAATTGTAATTGGTTAGTAATAAGCCTATCTAAATAGCCCACAACTAGGAGCGCACTCATAAAGTGCCTATTGCAAGTGCAACGGGCCTAATTGTTCATTCAGGCCCAACCAATAATTAGGCCTACAACTGCTATTCGTCCACAATAATACCATTCAGCAGTACGTAGGAAAGCCACATCACAATTGGATCGTTGGTTTTATTTCTACAGGTAAGAAGTGAAGATGAAAATATTCCCTTACCAGTTGCCATTTAACCTTTATACTTTCACGAAGCGACGAGCGCTTGCGTTGTTAAAATCTAGCCTCAAATTACTAAATTATATATTATGATAAGCCAGGTTAATAATATCATTTAGAAAAACTTGCATTCATTTCTTTTGTAGCAGATTTCCAACAAGCAGACAATGCTAAACGTACAAAACTTACCTTATTGAGTGACACAACGGTAAGCTACTTAGTATTAAGATAAAAGTCACAAGTCTTCTTTGGTTTTAAACTTTGTTATTGCTTGACTTGTGTGCTAAATAGTCCTATATTTTCAATGCTTTTTCTCTAGTCAATTAATCTTTTAGCACTTAAGAGTATTCAAAATTGACTTGATGGTTGCCATCTTGTGTCTAAATGCTTCTTTACAACCGATTTCTTTTAAAAAATTGTATTTAGATTCTATTTGTTTCTGTACAGAGCTGGACGCACCGACCTTTTGGGTAGCGACAACATAACGTTGAAGATTTTAGGTGGAACTGAACTTTAAAAGTTAACTAACAGTCACCGCATCACTGTATTAAACAAGCGTGGTGCTTCTGCGGCGGAAAATGCCGCCACGCAACCCGCGAAAATTTACTTCTGCGGCGGAATTTTTTTGGACAATTTATCTAAAAACAACTCTAACCCTAACACTGACCCTAACCGACCGTCAGAGCGTTTAACCTGACCCTAACCGCCACTCGCGAGGCCAAACCTGACCCTAACCGACCCTCACGACGCTAATTTATAGGAAGTACCCCATTTTGAACAATGCGCATGCGCCGAAGGTTGCGCATGCGCAAAACGCTTCCGCCGCAGAATTGCGTCGAAAATGTTACTTCTGCGGCGGAATTTCCGCAGCAGAAGATTTATCCATTAACCAATTTCTGCCTGATAAGCGATTCCATATTCTACATTTACGGAAACCGGAGGATATAATTGAATAATAGAACTTCCGTCAAGTGTTGTCTAAAAGTTCTTCAACACGCGCTTATTGTAGATAAGAATTGTGATAATGTTGCTTGTACACGATTGCTCCTGTTAGTTTTCATTATAAACTAAGGATCGTGAAATGTTTTTGCTGTTAGTTCAGAGCTATGGTCATAGCTGCATACTGAGACTTTAAAAACCTGTTGAAATATTGTGTCGGTTTTTCCAAATGGCATTGTGCTACTTTTACACCATTGCCTCTCACGAATGAATACAATTACTGACTTACCTAGTTGCCTTTATTACTTGCTTCCCTTCTAAACTTCTGGTCACGCCACTTAACCAGCAGCAGCTCTGAAGTAATATAATTATATAATTCCTGTTGTGCTGTTCGCCCTCCTGATTTTAATTTAGCTTGATTTTCAAATTTACCCTCCTTTTGAATATGGTTTTCGATACAGGGATTGAAAAGTCCTTCCATTTGCCTGATTTCATGTTTAGTGAGTTTTGAAAAATTGTGTTAACAAAAGTTTTATCTTCTTCTTTTCTGTCTGTAGCTGGAAGAACTACCGACCGGACTACTTCAGCGTCTTCTCGTTGAGGCCGTAGTTATGGAAGTGAAGGGTATGAAGCTGGCCAAAAGTGTCTGGAAAGAAAAGGTTGATCTGGTGATAAGCCAATTTAGAACTGACTGCTCGCAATGGAGCAACATCCTTACGACCGACTTCTTTCGAAGTGAAGTTCACAGAATTCTAGACGGCACTGGTTAGTTCATGAAATATATAAGTTCTATTCCTGTAATTAAACAAACTTAAACATAGGGTACAATACACGAATACCTGGAATTGGAGCATAGGTGACTTTTAACTACAGACGCACATTCGTACATTCGTGCATTAATATAGTCATACATTCACAGATACAAAATACATGTACTTACATACATACAGTAAATACATACACTAAATACATACATACATACATACATACATACATACATACATACATACATACATACATACATACATACATACATACATACATACATACATACATACATACATACATACATACATACATACATACATACATACATACATACAATCTACCGACCGACACGCGACTCATGCCCTCTCTGCCTACTCTTTGCGCCTCGAGGAATAGCCGGAAGTGCGTCATCTTCCACCAGCGGGGAACTACATGTATTCGTCGGCAGCGTCATCGTGTTAACGCTGTCACTTTCGTCGTTCTACTCTATCGACGGAACGTGGTTAGAGACCCAAAAACATCCATGTCATCTTCAGCTGCCGACATTGGCTGGATCCAACAGCTGCAACTTGTGACCCTTTCAGCTTACTGTGCATTGTTTGGCTAACCGATGTCAACGTATTCTTTCGTAATGACATTTAGAATCATTATAGGATAGCGCAGAGAGTAGATATCCCGAAGAGGCGCTATATAAATGTCCAGTTACATGACGTGACACTACATGCATATATACATATATATACATATATATATATATACATAGGCCCTACAAGGGCCTACATAAATTCATACTTGTATAGACACATACTTACATCAAAGTTTCAGATAAAATTATATGATGGCGAGAAAATAATTTAAACATGCAATCACTATTTGTAGTTTCATCGTCGTCATCATCATCATCATCATCATCATCATCATCATCATCATCATCATCATCATCATCATCATCATCATCATCATCATCATCATCATCATCATCATCATTTGAATGCACTTTGTACGTTAAGTCATCAGTGATCATATAAGAATATTACCTATAGGCTAACCGTATACGACGGTCTTTTGCGTATGCGGCTAATGCTGTATGTTATCAAACATTTATTAAATTTTTAAATGTTCTGTTCTCAGACCCAGTTACTCCTGTCCATCATTATTAGCCAACCTATTATATCGTTCTGCAAGGTAACTTGTGTGGACTCTATTTTCATATCCGCGTTTCAGGTTATTACGTTTCATTCTACAGTGCACCTTGCGATTGAATTAGTATATAATTATAGGCCTATTTTAATGTATTTTGGTGGTTCTATGTCGCCTTTTGAGAAACTTTACATGAATCATTGTTTGCTCAATTTATATTAAAAGAATAACATTATTTTTTTAGCTCAGGCGACGTTTCGTTTGGCAATTTTGCAACAATCTCCGATCCAGTTAGAAGTCATCCAAGTGACTACCATGAAAGATGAAATATTTATGCTCTGCAAACAACAAGAACAATACAACATTGTTGTCTACGACCGCAACAATACGGCAGATGTGAAGGACGTCATCGAGCTACCAGGAATAAGTCCGGTGGAGATAGCAGGTTGCAGCGCTTCAAGCTGTGTGTATGTACTTAACAAGGAAGCGTATTGCCATTCAGTCTTCCGCATCAAGGAAGATGACGAACACCTGTTTAACATATCGCCATGGATTAGTGATCTAAGGCGGCCAATTTCTAGCATTTCCGTATCCTCTAATGGTAACCTTGTAATCCTTTCAAGGCAGTTTCTTACACCGGAGATTCTTGCAGGGCAAGATAAACCGAATCCTGTCCTTGCAAAGATATACAATCTGAATGGTTCCTTGCAACACAAAATACTATTGTCCCCAGACATTTTTAGTATCATAAATATTTTCAATGTCATTGAGAAATACAATGGAAATCTTCTATTGCTTTCCCTTAACCGATCAGAACTACTATTAACGGAGATCGATACAACCGGGAAAATTGTACGCCAACGCCAATCAGCACTTCTTGCAGAGGTTACTACAACCTCGGTAGATATTCAGGACAGAATTATGATCATCGATAAGCGCAGCAGAATGGAGCTTTACGACTCCGAACTTCATCCTCTGGATTTTAAGAGTCAGAAGCAGTATGAGGGACAGTTCCTTAACCCTTCTAAATTGCACTACAATAGCGAGAGAAGTGAGATAGTGAGTGTGTGTGAGCTTATCAGTACTAAGACCAGAGTTTCAAATATCTTCCGTTTCACAGAGGAATAAAACACTCTTAATGATTTTAACAGTGCGGTCAATTTGTAGGTCTTTTGAATAGTTTCGAAATCTCGTGTCCCCTAATGCTCGTATTTTAGCGATTACCTGAAGTTTTAGCTAACCCTGCTGAAATATCTAAACTTTTTGGTGTTTACGTTGAAAATTGAAATCTCGTGTAACCTTAGCGAATACCTGAAGTTTAAACTAACCGTTTTGAAATATTATATTCTTTTTGATATTTACGTTGAAAATTGAAATCTCGTTTAACCTAATGGTCGTATTTGAACGATTACCTGAA
This sequence comes from Aporrectodea caliginosa, assembly GCA_020284085.1. Taxonomy (NCBI): domain Eukaryota; kingdom Metazoa; phylum Annelida; class Clitellata; order Crassiclitellata; family Lumbricidae; genus Aporrectodea; species Aporrectodea caliginosa. The sequence goes on along the minus strand of JACEVL010000085.1, from coordinate 3,215,467 downwards.
GTTTTAACTAACCGTGTTGAATATTATATTCTTTTTGATATTTACGTTAAAAATTGAAACCTCGTTTAACCTAATGGTTGCATTTTAGCGATTATCTGAAGTTTTAACAAACCGTGTTGAAATACCTATTCTATTTGATGTTTACCTATTAAATTGTACATTATTCACATAACTAAACAACTTCGTTCTTCTTGATTTAAAGAAATTATCGTCTTACCCCTGCAGATATTTTTGTAGAAAAGGATTGTGAGCTATGTCCGAACGATGTTTCAGGACACTATCAAATCACAAGAAACACTTACTTAAACATTGGATTTACGACACCTTCCAAACTGTTTTCAGTTTCACCAACTGTTGAAGACTGCATTCATCCGTATGGCCTGAGTCGGGAGCGCCTCTGAGTACAGTGAGTAGGGATCTTGAATGGGCCCTATATAAATTTTTATTGATTGATTGATTAAACAATTTAGTAATCTACTCAATTTAAATAAGGCTTCATATTGAACGACTACGATGCCAACTTTATCTGTATGTACACATTAATTGCCTAGTCATGACAATCCGTCGATGAGCGCTGCTACTGTAACAGGACTAAGAACGGTAACCCAGTTATATAGGCTAATGTCGTTTTCAACTTGCTCACTTCTTATAACTTAAGTTCTTGTTTCTCTGACCTATTGGCATTTTCAAACATAAGTTTATCACATGACACATGAAACGAATATCGACTGATGATTTGTCTATTATGACAAATATCCCATTGGAAACATTGGATTAAATTGCAAGAAATTAGATCCTGTTTTCTTCCTCAACTGATCGAGGCATGGCGGAGACCTCTGCACCAGGTGCTTGTCTGACATCTTGTCTCTGTCCGTCATACGCTTCTCTCTCCCGCTGTATCGCCGAGAGGGACAGTAGGTCATTACTTCACCCAATGCAGACGGATGAAGCAATATAGCAATATATCTCAGACTTCTGCATTCGGGTAGCAGACAACCGGAACAGAAGTCGGCTACGATCCTCATCAAAAAACCTGTTACAGGTCCCGCGGTCTTCTACGAGGTTCGGCGAATGTTCCTTCTCTGTCGCAGGACCTAGGCTACTGCATGGAACAGTCTTCCAGACCATGTAAAGAATGCGCCAACTCTGGAGACATTTAAATCAAAGCTCAAGACCTATCTGTTTAAACAATCATATGACTGTGATTGATTTGTTGAACTCATGTACAGCGCCCTTTCCTTCGGCCTCGGCTGTGCTACGGCGCTATAGAAATCGTCTTATTATTATTATTATTATTATTATTAGACGATATCTGATGATTTTCTGCGTTGCTCTGTGCACCACCAAGACACTCCTTGTACCGTTAACGGCTCACTGAATTCGCTCTTGCGGCCCGCTGATACCTCCGCGTGCACTGTTAACTGGTTATCCTATTTAAGCATTTGTAAAGCGCCTCTCGTAGGGTGAACCGTTCAGAAGCGTTTAGGGTAGTCGACCTGTCATCGCTATTGGACAGACATGTAGGCCTACGGGTTTTTCAAACTTTTGCTGTTTTGCATGCGCAAGTTTTCTCCAGAAACCGCCGACTCCTCACAACGCATGTTCTACCTTTTCTCAGCTGAGTCCGCTCGAACTCACGTGATTAACTGCGCACCGGCAGATACCGGCAGATACAGTTGCGTTTCATTATCTCATACGTTTGGTCACATACGATCACAGTACATCTTGTTGATGGAATATTCTATTGCTAACATAATAATTATGGGGACGACTAGATAAGCTGAGTCAGCTTCTTCTCCCCATTGAATCGTTTACTAAACAGGATCATTGATGAACAAATCTGAGATTGTATAACTTACTATGTACCTTGATCATCCATACTGTTCGATCGTTTTATTGTTCGATTCTGAATAAACTCAAACTCAATACCATGTGATCAATGCATGACCTCTCGATGAATCCAGCTCACCGAGGCTCATAATAACTGCGTGTCAGCTACGTAATATCAGCGGAGTAACTCAAATGCACGCTTTAGAATAGTCTAAAGATCAACTTAGGCCTACACAATTGAAACAGTCTTGCACTCATGCCACCGCACAATGTGGCATTCAATAAAAAATTTAAATCGTAAAATTCATCAGGTGCTTAATCTGCATATTAACAGAAACAGCATCATTTATCACAGCACAGCTACTGTCAACACATCAGCAGTACCAGTCCCAAGCCTGGAGAAAAGAGAAAAAGCGACGTCAATAATCTTTTCATTGAAATAGTTGCGTTAACCAACAGCACAGCCTGAGTAGAGTTAGCGGAACAAAGATAGAATCAGGGCAAAAATATTCCAAGGTAATTGAATTTCATAAGGTAGGAACTAAGCAGCTACTATTTTCCCATATAATAGGCCTACACGTGTTACACGGTAAAGGAAATTTCTTCAGCGAGCGGTGGCACCGTGATATTACTTCTATTTCGCGTTTCTGTGGGTGATAGGGTTATCCAGTCGCATTTCCAAAACGCAGTAAAATGACCCGGACAGCATGCAGTTCAAACGATGCGGCAGTCCCTGGGCAAAGAAGAACAACACATACTTTCCTTTTACACATATCTTAATTATTTTTATTTCTCTACTGAAAATAACAAGAACAAGGTTATCCCTAAGACGCGTATTATAGGCCTACAGTGGGGGTCCGGACACTCAGTCATTTCGAATTGATGTAAAAGCTTCGTTTTCAGCACCAACTTGAAGGTAATTGGTCACTTTTGTTTCGAGGGTAATGTTTTCAGATAGAAAATGAATAGTTGGGGTTCGAAACCCCTTCCGGCCTATGCGTATGTGCATTTTGCTCAAAACATTTTGAAATTGATGCAAAAGTATCTTTATTAGTTCCAATTTGAAGGTGAGGTTCTATAGATCAATTTTGGTCCGAGGGGAAAGCATTCAGATGAAAAAAATTAAGAGTGGGGTTTCCGGCCTATGCGAAATTATGTGTATTTTACTCCAGTCATTTCAAATTGATGAAGAAGTTTCTTTTTCAGTACCAATTTGAAGATAAGGGTCTATAGATCAATACTGGTCCGAGGGAAAGCATTCAGATAAAAAAAATGAAACCCCAGTCCTGCCTATGCGAAATATGTAAACTGGTGTAACTTTTGATTGGATGGTCCGATCTGAACATAATGTGCTCGAATCCTACATTAAAGGGCTTCTGCTAGAGCGGATACAGTCGGTGCTCAACTCTGTTGGACGTGCTATATACGGCCGGACACCACCTGATCATGTCTCCGATCTACTGCGCGATTACCTGCACTGGCCTGATGATATGTTTGGCAAGGACGGCAGAGACAAAAAGGCCAAATCTACTTCAATTTGAATACATTGACGATGCAACTGCATTGCTGGCAAACCTGAAGGAACTGAATGAAGAAGAGCCATCAACGGAGGTGAACGTTCAGGATCTTGCTCCTGAGCTGAATTGTTTTGCAAGTTGAACATAGGGCCTACGGGTGAATCCAATTCAGAAGGCATGGATATTGAAGTTTTCACATAATTATTGTATTATATTGTATCTAAACATTTATAAAGCGCCTCTCGCAGTATGGACTATTCAGAGTCGCTCTCAGTGTAGAAGCCCCGGGGAAAGAGAAACGTCTAATCAGTTATGATTAGGAGTAGCTATAATGATTGCGTAATATTAAACAAGACAAAGATGCATCTAACAGCAACGATAAGAAAAGGTGCCTCGGCCTGGAAAAGTGACCACTTGTCTGGTGTGAACATATTAGCATTTTCCATAAAACCTATTACCTTGAGAAAATCACGCTGAAAATTATCAGGACATTATTTTCTTACATAATTAATGCACGTTTTCAAAAAATTTAAATGTTATTTTGGCGGAAAAAGCATGTAAAATATAATATGTTTCTATCCGATGCGTTACTACCACAATTTGTCCTTAACGCATTTCGCGTCATATTACAGATTCTACAACGAGTCCGAGCTGTAGGTGCATTAATAATGTGCAAATCAATATTCCTGGTTTTGCGAAAATGCCACTCTCTGGCTGATCTAGCCATTTGACAGCGAATAAAAAGAAATAAATAATTAATGATCTCCATTGTCCTCGGCCTTTTGTCAAGTCCACTGAAGGATTACAGTTTATGTATGTCGATAATAGGTAGTCTACTATAATTATGGGTATATTTCACAACCGGCAGCAAATAATTAGAGAAATTTCCGTCTTCTCCTGTGTACGGCTAACACAAAGAGTTAATTTATCATTTATCATTTTTAAATACATTGTAGGGCATGAATTAGTTATAAAAAATTATTTCTATTATATTATTTAGATGATTAGTATGAGAGAAAATTATAAAGTCCAAATTTTAACCCAAAAATTTCATTGTCCTTCTAATGGTGAGTCAATTCACCGTTACGTTAGGGTAACAGTTGAAGCGCTGAGCTGATGTTATTATTTTTAGATCATTAACTTACATAATTATATCCATTGATCTATATGGTTTTTATTAACATATTAACTAACTAAATAATTAATAAATAAATAGAACCCTCTGTCTTCAATTATTGCTTATAACACCGTTACGAATGGGTTTCTGCCATCTGTGGAATAAATTGAAAACCCTCGTTTTTGAATTGACATCCTCGATAGCAGGGAACATGTCTGCACTGTTTTAATGAACAAGAAATCAATATGGATGTTTGCTTCTGTTGACAATTTTCAGAAATTTATCCGGTTATGTTATTATATAAAAAAGATTTACAATTCCGTGACCGTAATTTTTGCATTTTGCGTATATATATTTATTTTTTATTTCGAAAATAATATTGAAACTGGCCACTATAATTATAAACTAACTATTTTTCATATCCTAACTCGTCCGGTCAGCGTGGAGACCTAATTAGGAATATTTTACAACTCCGTTACTACAACTCCGTTACTTCATTTTTCTATTAAAATGAATTTTTTGATGGTACATGTAGGCTATATAATTTATCGTCATAATAATTTAGGTTGTTGTGTAATATTTTAATGCATACTTAAAACTAATTAATTATCAATTATAAGCAGTGGCGGAATTTTGAACGGTGTATTTATAAAGTAACAGAGTTGTAAATATTTAGAAATCAAAGTTGTATGTGTTTCATATAGTAAAAAAAACTAATATGAAAAATTAGGCCAAATCTGTCAAATTTAAGCTCTGCTCAATATGCTTCAGCACTGTAATGAAAATATTTGTGTTAGAATTTTTTAAAATTTTGCACGACTTTTTTTCTCTAATTCCATATCTGAATTTGCCTCCGGTTGTGAAATACACCCATATGGAGTGCAATCGCACGACGCGCAGATCTACAGCGAAGGTTCTTAACATGTAGTTTTACTGAATATTGAATCCATTCCACACATACACACGCGCACACATACACACGCATACATACAGTCATGGCCAACTGTTACAGTTTGCGACCACTCAATTGTTTGGCATTTTTCCACTGTTCTGGTGTTGTTTTGACTATTTCTGAGCTATTTTCTATGTTATTCCTCCTATTTTTCTATTAACGTTGTGACAAACGATTGCTACTATGTTACATAGTTGGAAAAATAGTTGGAAATACGTGGAAAATAGTTTAAAAGTTCATATTTTGACAATTTTATGTATATTTACTGTCGTTTCCGGCAACACGCTGTATAGCGGTTGGTAGCCCAGCATCCTAACAGTTGTACTAATTTTATTGCAAGTGTGATTAGATCCAGATTACTTTGGTCTTCAGGGAAGAAACCCAGCAAACAGAATAATAAAGGCATAATCCCAAGTATTTCATACCGAAAGTGAAGGAGGCACCGAAGGTCATGGTGTGGGGCGCAGTGTCAGATGCTGGACTGGCTGGTCTCTGGATGATTCAAAAGAGCATCACAATGAATAGAAAGATGTATCGGAACATCCTGAGAGAGAAATTGCCGTCAAATCTTGGCTGAAGCAGAAGCGCATTCCGCTGCTAGAGCCGTGACCTGGTAGCAGTCCAGACTTGAACATCACTGAGAGTGTGTGTGGACGGTATTGAAACAGGAGGTTTCTTTCCACAATCCAACTTCTGAAGCAGACTTGATCAACTGGATCAAAGCCGTATGGGTGCGCGAGATAACGCCTGAGTTCTGCTGAAAACTTACCCGATCGATGCCAAGTGGCATAAAAACTGTCATTGAAAACAAAGGATATCATTGCAAATACTGACTTTCAGTTCCATTGCTGGCTGTGGTGACACTAAATGTTGCACAGACATCAATGAAAATAATGTCTGGTTTTGAGCACTGCCTTTGCAACGCGAATTTTCTTCCAGTTATGCAGAAAACTCGCAAAATCGATACTTTAATTAACAAACAATTATTGTCATTACTGATAAAATATACCATTGCAAGTATTCACTTTAGTTCTGGTGGTACATGATGACTTTAAACATTGAAAAGACACTTCAGACAGTATCAATAATCTTTTTTGGTCAAAATAGCTTGCTTTTCCAATGACTTTGTTCATTAAAATGGGTGGTCGCAAACTTTTTGCCATGACTGTAAACACACAAGAACGCACACACACACACACACACACACACACACACACACACACACACACACACACACACACACACACACACACACACATACTCGCATCTGATACCTTAAACGGACATTCCATGTGGGAACAAGTCATGATTCCAAAATATACCTTAAAGTACACAAGTGCATGTGGGGACAAAGAACTACTTTTACACACATCTAATCAATATTCATTACTGTGTTCCACACTGAGTATCGTCTCCACATGGATGACTTATGGGGTCAAGAGTGTGTGTGCATGAACGGTGCTAAAATATACCTTAGCGAAACCGGTGCATATGCAATACAATACAAATGAAAACTATAGCTTATCATCAGAAACTCATGTGAGACACAAATCAAGACTGCATGAATCAGAATACTGAATCTGAATAAGGCCAATATCAGTTCATTTAATATGCATGGTTTCATGGCATGGTTGCCATGATCGTAATCGTAATCGTAATCTCCAAACTTCTAAAGCGCCACTCGAAAGCCAAGCGCAGGGCACCAGCTTATTCACGAGCGCTGCGTCTAGTCAGAGGGGTTGTCCAAAAGAGTAGTTCGAGGGAGGTCCGAGTCCGGTTTCCAGAGGATCAGAGGGGGCACAGCAGATGTTAAGGCGGGTGTCTTTTAGGTCGAGGATTGGAAGGTACAGGATCAGATGAGTCAGGATAAAAGTTCTTGAAAAGCACGGACTTTAGTTTCGAGTGGAAAGCCTTGGGGGTGATGGATAGAGTAGCCTGAGGCAGATGATGGTGGATGATTGGCGATGATGGTGGAGGAACCGAAAAAGTGTGAAATTCAGGAGGTAGATCGTTCCAGAGACGCGGCGCAGTGCTGGATATTGCTCGGTTGGAGAACTTGAGATGAGTAGTGACCGGGGGTCTAGAAAGAGTGAGAACGGAGGATGATCGGGTGGAGCGGGTTGGCTGGATGTTGAAGAGTTCGCGGAGATATCTGGGCTGGGTAATGTATACTTTCCATGTTATTCTAATTCCATTCAGTACAAAGCACAGTTAAATGAATGCTTTGGTTTCATTGAGCATGTTTTATGGTCTAATGTCCACACAGATACATTAATCTTGGGTCATACCAACTTTCAGTGTTCACTGGAAAACAGTGGTTATTGTACTATTTGAATGCATTATATTAAAGATATGTGCAGAATGCTCTGATACAGGATTTGTGTACATCTCTTGGAGATCTGTCCCTCTCCGCCTCTGTATTTATCTCACTCTATCGCTGTCTGTAAGTCTGTCTATCTGTCTGAGTGACTCGCTGAAACAGAGAGACAGACATATGGAGACAGACTGCCTGTCCAAAAACTGTCAGTCTTTCTGACTCGCTGATAGAGAGAGACAGACAGATGGAGACACACCGACAGACAGATTGAGATTTGTACGTCTCTGTATTTATCTCGCTCTATCGTTATGGGCAAGTCTCTCTGTCTGCCTGTCAAGTGGTGTAACGATTGTCTTCACAAGGAATCTTTATGAAGACAAATGTGTGTATGTGACTATGGTAGCTATATCAAGTGGTGTAACCGATTGTCTCCACAAGGAATCTCTATGAAGACAAATGTGTGTGTGTGACTATGGTAGCTATATTCATTGCCTGTAACGATTGTCTCCACAAGGAAACTCTATGAAGACAAATGTGTGTGTGACTATAGTAGCTTTATCAAGTGGTGTTACCGATTGTCTCCACAAGGAATCTCTATGAAGACAAAAGTGTGTGTGTGTGACTATGCTAGCTATGTTCATTGCCTGCAACGATTGTCTCCACAAGGAATCTTTATGAAGACAAATGTGTGTATGTGACTATGGTAGCTATATCAAGTGGTGTAACCGATTGTCTTCACAAGGAATCTCTATGAAGACAAATGTGTGTGTGACTATGGTAGCTATATTCATTGCCTGTAACGATTGTCTTCACAAGGAATCTTTATGAAGACAAATGTGTGTGTGACTATGGTAGCTATATCAAGTGGTGTAACCGATTGTCTCCACAAGGAATCTCTATGAAGACAAATGTGTGTGTGTGTGTGTGTGACTATGGTAGCTATGTTCATTGCCTGCAACGATTGTCTCCACAAGGAATCTTTATGAAGACAAATGTGTGTGTGTGTGACTATGGTAGCTATATCAAGTGGTGTAACCGATTGTCTCCACAAGGAATCTCTATGAAGACAAATGTGTGTGTGACTATGGTAGCTATATCAAGTGGTGTAACCGATTGTCTCCACAAGGAATCTCTATGAAGACAAATGTGTGTGTGTGTGTGTGTGACTATGGTAGCTATATCAAGTGGTGTAACCGATTGTCTCCACAAGGAATCTCTATGAAGACAAATGTGTGTGTGTGTGTGTGTGTGTGACTATGGTAGCTATATCAAGTGGTGTAACCGATTGTCTCCACAAGGAATCTCTATGAAGACAAATGTGTGTGTGACTATGGTAGCTATATTCATTGCCTGTAACGATTGTCTCGACAAGGAAACTCTATGCTAGCTATATTCAGTGGATGAAACGATTATCTCCATAAGAAATCTATGAAGCAAATGTGTGTAACTTCGCATATATTAATTATGCTTGAGGGGCTGCTGATCTTATTCCGCCGTCTCCTTCTACACCCTCTTTAATTATGCTCTCCGTTTCCATGATTGATGCCCTATCATTGCACCTAAAAATGCGTACAAAATAATGATACCCCAATTAAGGGTCCAAAATGCACTTCGCAGTTGGCCCACCAAGCACATCTTTACCTGGCCTTTAGTGTTACATTGTCTTACGAAACCTCTTCACTTGACTCTACCTCACCCCACTTTACCAAGTCACGAATCGGGCATGGCCCTTAAATGTACTAAGAGCATTCACCTCTGAAGAAAATACTCTATATATCCACCCAACCAACACATTCGCTCACTCACAAACATACGCTATCCTATACGATCAGAGACATGGACACACCCTCCCCCCCACACACACACAACCACCGAGTCATTTTGCTATTCACACTTTCGACGTTAATAACAGACAAATACAACGTATTTTCTAACAAAACTTCCTTTAATGAGAATGATTGATTCAACGAATGTCGTCCATAGGCCTGTACATAAATGCGTTTTAAAGTTCTTCTAACATGCTGTTTAGGCCTATACAGTTTTTGTATAGCCTACTGAAATCCAGTCTTGTATGTAAGAGTTCAGGCTTTCACAATAAGCGCACAGGAATTCCGAGATTTGTACTTTTCCATGAGCATTGCGCGAAATAACTAATATACGGAAATGTTCATAAAAATTTATTTTATTTTTACATTGTATCGACAAAGCATTGTGTCTGGAATGCTTGTTTAAACTATTTAGGTCCATATACATATTTGCGTTTCAAGGTTCTTTAGGTTCTTTTAACATTCTGGGCATGGCAATTATACAATTGTTTACTTGAATTCCAGTCTTGTCATTGAGTGCCCAGGAATCTTAGTACTTCTCCTGGAACATTGCATGAATTAACATCTTTGCGGAAATATTCAGATATAATATTCTTTTTTTCGCTCCATTGTGGCTAAAAGCATTATCTGTAGAATGCTTATCTCAACTATTTTATCCATATCCTTAATTGTCTTTTCTAGGTTCATCTAGTTTTGTAGACCATGGTAACCATGCATTTTATTTCTCTAGTGAAATCCAGTCCTGTCTGTGAGAGCTCAGACATTCGCGAAGAGTGCACAGAAACTCAGAGATTAGCACTTTTTCCGGAATATTGCACGAATGATTTTTTTACTGAAATGCTCAATTATAATATTCTTATCTTTTTCCATTGTTTATACTAGCATTCTCTCTAGAATGCTTGTCTTAACTTAACTTTTGTATCCATATATGCTACTGTCTTCTTTAATAAATTGCTCTACAATTAATGTTTGTGTGGCGAATTCCCCAAACCCTGAATCACCGATGGGTAGGCCTACAGAATTTCCGAAATTTTTAATTATTGGCTATTGCATGGATTTCAGCGCTGGTAGAATACAAGTTGGATTGACGAAAATAATTTTTGCTAAATAGAAGCGGGATTTATTAAAATGGGCACATTCACTGCTTTGAACAGCTTCATGAAATGCAATAGAAAACAAGTACAAGTAGCATATTGGTACTTATGTGAGGAGACTAATATTATTGTTATGTAATATTAGGTTCTGCTATTGCGTGTTGTATCATTATTTTTCCTATTATTATTATTATTATTATTATTATTATTATTATTATTATTATTATTATTATTATTATTATTATTATTATTATTATTATTATTATTATTATTATTATTATTATTATTATTATTATTATTATTATTATTATTATTATTATTATTGTCACCAACTCTTCTTCTTTCTTAGTTGTGACCTACCTCAAGAACTTTCCTTATCTCTACATATAAATTGCTCAACGTTTTCTAACTGTTTAAGAATTAAATTGACACAGTTCTTTGAATGTTTCTCCTTTCTTCAAACACAGTTATTTCAAACGTACAATCAAAGTTCTTATCAATACAACTCAACTGTAACTTCTAACATACAGCTCTCTACTGCATTAAACCAACTACTACACTGTATTGTTCAAATTCTTAATAAATAATGATTTCTAAGTTTGGCTGCGCTAACTGCACATGTAGAGAATCTATATCGTCAGCCAAAGTTTAGGCTACTTTAAGGCCAAGCGCCACACACACACACACACACACACACACACACACATACTCGCATCTGATACCTTAAACGGACATTCCATGTGGGAACAATCCATGGTTCCAAAATATACCTTAAAGTACACAAGTGCATGTGGGGACAAAGAACTACTTTTACACACATCTAATCAATATTCATTACTGTGTTCCACACTGAGTATCGTCTCCACATGGATGACTTATGGGGTCAAGAGTGTGTGTGCATGAACGGTGCTAAAATATACCTTAGCGAAACCGGTGCATATGCAATACAATACAAATGAAAACTATAGCTTATCATCAGAAACTCATGTGAGACACAAATCAAGACTGCATGAATCAGAATACTGAATCTGAATAAGGCCAATATCAGTTCATTTAATATGCATGGTTTCATGGCATGGTTGCCATGATCGTAATCGTAATCGTAATCTCCAAACTTCTAAAGCGCCACTCGAAAGCCAAGCGCAGGGCACCAGCTTATTCACGAGCGCTGCGTCTAGTCAGAGGGGTTGTCCAAAAGAGTAGTCCGAGGGAGGTCCGAGTCCGGTTTCCAGAGGATCAGAGAGGGCACAGCAGATGTTAAGGCGGGTGTCTTTTAGGTCGAGGATTGGAAGGTACAGGATCAGATGAGTCAGGATAAGAGTTCTTGAAAAGCACGGACTTTAGTTTCGAGTGGAAAGCCTTGGGGGTGATGGATAGAGTAGCCTGAGGCAGATGATGGTGGATGATTGGCGATGATGGTGGAGGAACCGAAAAAGTGCGAAATTCAGGAGGTAGATCGTTCCAGAGACGCGGCGCAGTGCTGGATATTGCTCGGTTGGAGAACTTGAGATGAGTAGTGACCGGGGGTCTAGAAAGAGTGAGAACGGAGGATGATCGGGTGGAGCGGGTTGGCTGGATGTTGAAGAGTTCGCGGAGATATCTGGGCTGGGTAATGTATACTTTCCATGTTATTCTAATTCCATTCAGTACAAAGCACAGTTAAATGAATGCTTTGGTTTCATTGAGCATGTTTTATGGTCTAATGTCCACACAGATACATTAATCTTGGGTCATACCAACTTTCAGTGTTCACTGGAAAACAGTGGTTATTGTACTATTTGAATGCATTATATTAAAGATATGTGCAGAATGCTCTGATACAGGATTTGTGTACATCTCTTGGAGATCTGTCCCTCTCCGCCTCTGTATTTATCTCACTCTATCGCTGTCTGTAAGTCTGTCTATCTGTCTGAGTGACTCGCTGAAACAGAGAGACAGACATATGGAGACAGACTGCCTGTCCAAAACTGTCAGTCTTTCTGACTCGCTGATAGAGAGAGACAGACAGATGGAGACACACCGACAGACAGATTGAGATTTGTCCGTCTCTGTATTTATCTCGCTCTATCGTTATGGGCAAGTCTCTCTGTCTGCCTGTCAAGTGGTGTAACCGATTGTCTTCACAAGGAATCTTTATGAAGACAAATGTGTGTGTGTGACTATGGTAGCTATATCAAGTGGTGTAACCGATTGTCTCCACAAGGAATCTCTATGAAGACAAATGTGTGTGTGTGACTATGGTAGCTATATTCATTGCCTGTAACGATTGTCTCCACAAGGAAACTCTATGAAGACAAATGTGTGTGTGACTATGGTAGCTATATCAAGTGGTGTAACCGATTGTCTCCACAAGGAATCTCTATGAAGACAAAAGTGTGTGTGTGTGACTATGCTAGCTATATTCATTGCCTGCAACGATTGTCTCCACAAGGAATCTTTATGAAGACAAATGTGTGTATGTGACTATGGTAGCTATATCAAGTGGTGTAACCGATTGTCTCCACAAGGAATCTCTATGAAGACAAATGTGTGTGTGACTATGGTAGCTATATTCATTGCCTGTAACGATTGTCTCCACAAGGAATCTTTATGAAGACAAATGTGTGTGTGACTATGGTAGCTATATCAAGTGGTGTAACCGATTGTCTCCACAAGGAATCTCTATGAAGACAAATGTGTGTGTGTGTGTGTGTGTGTGTGACTATGGTAGCTATGTTCATTGCCTGCAACGATTGTCTCCACAAGGAATCTTTATGAAGACAAATGTGTGTGTGTGTGACTATGGTAGCTATATCAAGTGGTGTAACCGATTGTCTCCACAAGGAATCTCTATGAAGACAAATGTGTGTGTGACTATGGTAGCTATATCAAGTGGTGTAACCGATTGTCTCCACAAGGAATCTCTATGAAGACAAATGTGTGTGTGTGTGTGTGTGACTATGGTAGCTATATCAAGTGGTGTAACCGATTGTCTCCACAAGGAATCTCTATGAAGACAAATGTGTGTGTGTGTGTGTGTGTGACTATGGTAGCTATATCAAGTGGTGTAACCGATTGTCTCCACAAGGAATCTCTATGAAGACAAAATGTGTGTGTGTGACTATGGTAGCTATATTCATTGCCTGTAACGATTGTCTCCACAAGGAGACTCTATGCTAGCTATATTCAGTGGATGAAACGATTATCTCCATAAGAAATCTATGAAGCAAATGTGTGTAACTTCGCATATACGAATTATGCTTGAGGGACTGCTGATCTTATTCCGCCGTCTCCTTCTACACCCTCTTTAATTATGCTCTCCGTTTCCATGATTGATGCCCTATCATTGCACCTAAAAATGCGTACAAAATAATGATACCCCAATTAAGGGTCCAAAATGCACTTCGCAGTTGGCCCACCAAGCACATCTTTACCTGGCCTTTAGTGTTACATTGTCTTACGAAACCTCTTCACTTGACTCTACCTCACCCCACTTTACCAAGTCACGAATCGGGCATGGCCCTTAAATGTACTAAGAGCATTCACCTCTGAAGAAAATACTCTATATATCCACCCAACCAACACATTCGCTCACTCACAAACATACGCTATCCTATACGATCAGAGACATGGACACACCCCACACACCCCACACACACATAACCACCGAGTCATTTTGCTATTCACACTTTCGACGTTAATAACAGACAAATACAACGTATTTTCTAACAAAACTTCCTTTAATGAGAATGATTGATTCAACGAATGTCGTCCATAGGCCTGTACATAAATGCGTTTTAAAGTTCTTCTAACATGCTGTTTAGGCCTATACAGTTTTTGTATACCTACTGAAATCCAGTCTTGTATGTAAGAGTTCAGGCTTTCACAATAAGCGCACAGGAATTCCGAGATTTGTACTTTTCCATGAGCATTGCGCGAAATAACTAATATACGGAAATGTTCATAAAAATTTATTTTATTTTTACATTGTATCGACAAGCATTGTGTCTGGATTGCTTGTTTAAACTATTTAGGTCCATATACATATTTGCGTTTCAAGGTTCTTTAGGTTCTTTTAACATTCTGGGCATGGCAATTATACAATTGTTTACTTGAATTCCAGTCTTGTCATTGAGTGCCCAGGAATCTTAGTACTTCTCCTGGAACATTGCATGAATTAACATCTTTGCGGAAATATTCAGATATAATATTCTTTTTTTCGCTCCATTGTGGCTAAAAGCATTATCTGTAGAATGCTTATCTCAACTATTTTATCCATATCCTTAATTGTCTTTTCTAGGTTCATCTAGTTTTGTAGACCATGGTAACCATGCATTTCATTTCTCTAGTGAAATCCAGTCCTGTCTGTGAGAGCTCAGACATTCGCGAAGAGTGCACAGAAACTCAGAGATTAGCACTTTTTCCGGAATATTGCACGAATGACTTTTTTTACTGAAATGCTCAATTATAATATTCTTATCTTTTTCCATTGTTTATTACTAGCATTCTCTCTAGAATGCTTGTCTTAACTTTTTTATCCATATATATATGCTACTGTCTTCTTTAATAAATTGCTCTACAAATAATGTTTGTGTGGCGAATTCCCCAAACCCTGAATCACCGATGGGTAGGCCTACAGAATTTCCGAAATTGTTTGCGCAAATCCAACTTTGCGACTTTTCGAGATTATTTTCTAATATTCTATTCAGGGTAGGCCTAAACCTGTATTTTAGCGTATTTAATTATTGGCTATTGCATGGATTTCAGCGCTGGTAGAATACAAGTTGGATTGACGAAAATAATTTTTGCTAAATAGAAGCGGGATTTATTAAAATGGGCACATTCACTGCTTTGAACAGCTTCATGAAATGCAATAGAAAACAGACAAGTAGCCCCTAGCATATTGGTACTTATGTGAGGAGACTAATATTATTGTTATGTAATATTAGGTTCTGCTATTGCGTGTTGTATCATTATTTTTCCTATTATTATTATTATTATTATTATTATTATTATTATTATTATTATTATTATTATTATTATTATTATTATTATTATTATTATTATTATTATTATTATTATTATTATTATTATTATTATTATTATTATTATTATTATTATTATTATTATTATTGTCACCAACTCTTCTTCTTTCTTAGTTGTGACCTACCTCAAGAACTTTCCTTATCTCTACATATAAATTGCTCAACGTCTTCTAACTGTTTAAGAATTAAATTGACACAGTTCTTTGAATGTTTCTCCTTTCTTCAAACACAGTTATTTCAAACGTACAATCAAAGTTCTTATCAATACAGCTCAACTGTAACTTCTAACATACAGCTCTCTACTGCATTAAACCAACTACTACACTGTATTGTTCAAATTCACTGTCATCAGCAGTTTCTAAGTTTGGCGCGCTAACTGCACGTGTAGAGAATCTATCGTCAGCCAAAGTTTAGGCTACTTTAGGCCAAGCGCCCACGAGCCGACAGCGCAACTAAGGCCTAAGACTAAAACGCTTAACAATCGATACACATTATATATATATATCAACCTAAAGAACACCTGTGCTCATTATATATGCAAAACATTAGTTCACATTACCTCCTTCCCTTTCTTTGGATTGAGCAAATTAAACTTAAAAATTTGCGAAATCATCAGGTACTAAATTATGCAATAAACTTAATACTATATAATACAGTAAAATAAACAATCTTATAATCTAGATAAACAATCTGCTACAACATTTAATCGTCCTTTCTTATAATTAACTTCTACATCAAAAGTTTGCAGTGCTAAAGCCCAACGCACCAGTTTAGCAGACTTAGACATAGATTCAGTCAGATAAGTTAAAGGATTGTGATCGGTAAAGATGTGAACTTTAGATCCAATGATTATCTCTTTTAACTTATTTAGAGCCCAAACAATAGCATAGGCTTCTTTCTCTACAGTTGCCCATCTCTTCTGGGTGTCAGTCAACTTCTGACTTATAAATGACACAGGGCGTTCTATTCCCTTATCATCCATCTGTGTTAAAACAGCTCCTACTGCAAAATCACTACTATCACAGTACAAATTAAAAGGTTTTCCAACATCAAAAACATATAAAACAACTTTAGAGCGTACAGCATCTTTAAGTAAATTAAATGCCTGTTGATGTCTATCAGTCCAATCAATCTTATCTGAAACATGTTTGCTTGTCAAATCAGATAGAGGCTTCGCAATCTGTGCAAAATCTTTGATAAACTGTCTATAGTAACCAAAAAATCCCAGCAATTGCTTAACTTGTTTCTTCGTTTCTGGGGTTTTCAAATTAATTAAACTTTCAATTCTATCTGGATTCATTTGAATCGTTCCAGAACCAACCACATGACCGATGAACTTTACCTCACTCTTACCAAAGATACATTTCTTTAAGTTCAGAGTAATGTTATGCAGTCTCATTTGCATTAAATATGCATCTAAATGCTGTAAATGAATCTTCCAATCATCTGAATGCACAGCAATGTCATCTACATAGGGCTCAGCAAATTCATTTATAGGCTGTAAAACCATGTTAATTGCTTTAACAAATGTTCTTCCTGAGTTGATCATTCCGAACGGAACACGAGTAAACTCGTACAGTCCATTATGAGTAACAAAAGCAGTTTTCCATTGATCAGTTTGCTTAACAGGACAAGTCCAGTAAGCACTTCGACAGTCAAAAATCGAGATCACATTTGATTTTCCAACTTTGTGCAACACGTCTTTTACAATCGGCATCGGATATTTACAATCCACAGTGAACGAGTTAATGTATCTGTAGTCGCAGGCAAGTCTCAGAGAACCGTCTTTCTTTTTAACAATTACCAACGGACTTGCCATTCTGCTCGAAGATGGTTTTATAATGTTGGCTTGAAGCATTTCTTTAATTTGTCGTTCAACTTCTGCTCGATAGATGAGTGGAATACGGTAAGCCATAAATTCTTTTTCACGAAATTCCGGTTTCAGTTCAATTTCATGTTCAACCAATGTACATAGTCCAGGCTTTTCAGAAAATCGATCAGAATATTTGTTTAGTACTTCCAGCAATTGTTTTTGTTGAGATAATGTTAAATGACTAATCTGTTCAGGATCAAGATTCAGTGAATTCTTTTCATCTTGCAAGTCATTCTTCGTCAGCAGTTCAACTACTGAACCAAAGTCTTCATCTTCTTCGACGATTAGTCCACAACTCATTGCTCTTGTAATGTACTTTCTGATTTTATTTGCGTGAATTATCTTTCGACAATCGTCACCCATATCAATCAAATAAGAGTACTTTGACCTTCGTTGTATGACAGTACATGGACCATGCCATCGTGAAATCAGTTTATTTGTTGACGTCGGATACAACACAATAACTTTTTCACCCGGTTCAAATTCTTTATGTTTCGCTCTTTTGTTGTATTGATTCGTATACTGTAATTGCTTCTCTCGTGAATATGATTCTGCAAACAGTAATGCTTTTTCCATATTTGCTTTCATGTCTTTCAAGTACTTTTCTGGTTGGATTCCAATATGAGGTGGTAAATTAATTTCTCTTGTCCAACTTTCTTTTAAAATTGCCAATGGTCCACGCGGAATCTTTCCATACACCAACATATAAGGAGCAATTCCAGTAGTTGCATTCGGTACTTCTCGTAATGCCCACACTGTAAACGGAATTACTTTGTGCCATTGCCTTGGATTGTCAACAATTACATGATGGATCATTTTCTTGAATGTTTGATTCCATCTTTCTACTAATCCAGCTGCCTCTGGATGACCTGGCGTGTCAAATCTTGGACTACACCCCATTAAATTCAGAAATTCTCTTGTCAGACTCGCAGTAAAATTTGTTCCTTGGTCACTTGTGATCACTGAAGGTACACCAACGTTCATGAACAACTCCATCAAAGCATCACACACAGCTTTCGCAGTTAATGATTTCAACAGAAACACTGTAGGCCATCTTGTGCAAGAATCGACAATACATAAACAGTACTTGTGACCTGCAGCAGATGCTGGCTCGATTGGTCCTACACAATCCACCGTAATTCTTCTGAACGCCACATCTTCTCTTGGAATTGGAGTGATAGGAACCCTGTCCATCACCAAACTTCTTGCCTTTAACTGACATTTCTCACATGATTTGCAAAATTTCACTATATCTCTTCTCATCTTTGGCCACGTAAAAGACAACTTTATTCGTTCTCTAGTTTTCTCTTCTCCAAGATGTCCTCCAAATACTGATTCGTGAGCCAACTCCATCACTTTCATTCGTCGCTCTTTTGGTAACACCAATTGATATATCGTTTGCTCTAATATTCGATATCTCTTGTACAGTAAGCCATTTACCACGCAGAATTCAGATTCTTTATCTGGCGCTAACGTCCACCATGCTTTCAATGATTCATCTTGTCTCTGCTGTTCTTCGAATTTCTTTGCGTCTGCAATCTGCATCTGTTGTTCTTCGTCTTTCTCATTTTCTTCAAACAAATCTCCTATCGCCACATCACAATCATTATCCTCTTTCGTTTCATTTAGATTACCATTCTTGCATGCAGCCATCTCTTGTTCACTCATCTCTGCTGTTATACCGTCTTGCATTAAACTTTGTTGATCATCACTTTCGTTTTCCTCTTCGCTTGAACTTTCAGTTTCACTTTCCTCTTCGACTTCTACCACTTTCTTTCGCTGACTCTGCAATCTCGTCGTTACATTCGCTTGCACATCTCCTTGTATCATTTTCACTTGTGGCACGGCTTTAAGTTCTGCAATGATTTCTGGATGCAACAAGAATCTTTCTGTGCTTCCCATTTTTGCAATACTAGCACACATCAATGTCACATACGGTGTAAGTGAACATTTGACTTTATGCGGAATTACCTCTTCTTCCACATCGTTACAACACAGCCTTACATCAACTTTCACCAACTTTGCAGGAATGGCATCTCCTGCCACGCATTGTAAATTCACTTTTCCAATTTGCTCCACCTTCATGCCTTCCAGTAATTCTTCACTAATCACCGGAACCTCTGCTCCAGAATCAATCAGTGCTTTTACTTTCACTGGTTCTTTTCCTGCTGTTCCACGAATTTCTACCTCGACGTACTGTAATAACACTTTCTTCAATGCTGTACTTTCATCTCTTCCAACCATTTCTTTCTGCATTCCATTGTGCAATAGAATTTCTTTCTGAATATCAGGTGAAAGGTGACATTTCATCACTGACTTTACTTCAGTTTCATTGTTCTGATGTTCTGTGGCTTGACTTTCAGAATTATCAACCACTTGAATTCGATTCACCCTCGAATGTTCTTGTTTTCCATAATTTGAGGCTGTAACAGGAACTGGACAGAATTTCATCAAATGCCTGTCTGATCCGCAGTTATGACAACGTTTCACCACTGCACCTCGTTGTTCGATGCTTTCTTTTCTTTTATATGGAGTAAACGATGCATTGCCTTCTCTCGCGACAAACCTTGGTGGTGATTTGTTATATACCTGACGTTGTCTGGTCATCATCGACTCTCTATTCTCGTGAACAACCGGAGAATTTGGTTTCACTTCTGCACCTCTGAACTGATTTCCTGTTTCTTGATTGCTCTTCCAATGAAAACCAAAATTTGGAGTGAACTGTTGATTTCTTTTGCCATTAGGAACAAAACCAAAACTTGTCTTATTCGGAATTGCCAAACCAATTCGATTATTAACATGAATGTCCGCTAGGTCTGCCACAACACTAGCTTCGTAACAATCAGTTCCTTCCTTCGACAACACAAACTGTAGTGGACCTGGTGGTAGTGATTCTTTCAACTTATCCGCCACTAACAAATCAAACAGTTTCTCAAAATTCTTATCCACTTTGCGACTTTTCACATAATAGTTCAACAAGTTCTTCAGCCTAGCTGTAAACATTGTATACGTTTCTTCAGCTGTCTTCTTCGCATCAATAAACTTCGATCTGTACTCTCTCGGTGTCAACTTGAATTCTTTTAACAAGTGCTGTTTCACGATCTCATAATCGTCTAAATCATCGAATGACAATCTGTTTAGAACAGTTCTAGCTTTCGGAGTCATCAATGGCAATAGTAACTTCACCCAGAATTGTTCCTGCACGTTGAAACTACGAAACGCATTCTCAACCGTTTCGAAATATAATGGCACCTCCATCATATCGTTTGGCATTTTGGGTAACACATGTTTCATGGCATCACCAATTTTCTTTATTTTCGAAACCATCGTTTCACTTTCTTCTTGTTTCCTTTTCTCTTCTTCTCGTTCTTCTTGCCTTCTTTGTTCTTGTGCTTCTCTATTTTGTTTCTCCTCTTTGAGTTGTGCTTCTTTTAATGCTATTTTTGTTTTTTCCAACTTTAAACGTTCTTGTCTTTCCTCTTCCGCCTTCTCCATGCTTTCTTTCTGTAATTTCAGTTCTTCTTGTCTAACCTGTTCTGCTCGCT
The DNA here is from genome assembly GCA_020284085.1 of Aporrectodea caliginosa. Classification (NCBI taxonomy): domain Eukaryota; kingdom Metazoa; phylum Annelida; class Clitellata; order Crassiclitellata; family Lumbricidae; genus Aporrectodea; species Aporrectodea caliginosa. Next base: position 3,194,372 of record JACEVL010000085.1, on the reverse strand, counting down.
CCAACTCTGAAATTCGCACTTTTTCCTTTTCTTCTTCACGTAGTCTCTTCTCTTCAATCTGTTGCTGACGTATCTCTTCGTCACTTTTCCGCGCCTTTTCAAATTCAATCATCTGCTCTAATCTTCTCCTTTCAGCATCTTCTCTATCTTTTCTCAATTGCTCTAATTGAATTTCAAATTGCTGCTTTTGCAATTCTTCTTTCTCTCTTTGAAGACGTAATTCTTCCTGTCGCATTTCTTTCTCTTCTTGTCTGACACGCTCTGCTTCTTCTCTTCGTTTCTCCTCTCTTTCTTTCTCTTCTTGTCTTACACGTTCTGCTTCTTCTCTTCGTTTCTCCTCTTTTTCTTTCTCTTCTTGTCTCCGTTTCTCCTCTCTTTCTTCTTTCATCATCATCCACTGCATCATCATCTCCATAGACATAAGTCCAGGCGGTTTTTCAATAACCTTTTCCACAACACCGCCGACAGCACCTTCTTCTTCTGCTTCTTCTTTAAGCCAGACTTCAGCTAACGCTTCTAACATGTCCTCACGTGACATATCTTTCAGTTTCTCTTCTTCAAAACCAGCCTTCAACAAGCGCTGTTTTAATCTTTCAGAAGACATCTTCTTCAGTTCTGCTTGTTTTTTGACACTTAATTTCTCCATCTTACTTCTTTACTTGTGTGATTTCCTTTCTGGAAAACACGAGTTTTCTTTTGTGTTTGAAGTATTGGGGATTGTTCTTTGTTTGATAACAACAAACTTTTATACCTTTGTCGTTGAGGCTTTCGTTGTCGTAGATTTACCAATGATTCAAATGCGTATTCACCAGTCGACGTTGTTTCGAATCGACGTTGTTTCGAATCCCAGACGTTGTTTCGAATCCCAGACGTTGTTTCGAATCCCAGACGTTGTTTCGAATCCCAGACGTTGTTTCGAATTCCACCGCTGCTGCCACCAAATATGTCACCAACTCTTCTTCTTTCTTAGTTGTGACCTACCTCAAGAACTTTCCTTATCTCTACATATAAATTGCTCAACGTCTTCTAACTGTTTAAGAATTAAATTGACACAGTTCTTTGAATGTTTCTCCTTTCTTCAAACACAGTTATTTCAAACGTACAATCAAAGTTCTTATCAATACAGCTCAACTGTAACTTCTAACATAGCTCTCTACTGCATTAAACCAACTACTACACTGTATTGTTCAAATTCACTGTCATCAGCAGTTTCTAAGTTTGGCGCGCTAACTGCACGTGTAGAGAATCTATCGTCAGCCAAAGTTTAGGCTACTTTAGGCCAAGCGCCCACGAGCCGACAGCGCAACTAAGGCCTAAGACTAAAACGCTTAACAATCGATACACATTATATATATATATATATATATATATATATATATATATCAACCTAAAGAACACCTGTGCTCATTATATATGCAAAACATTAGTTCACATTACCTCCTTCCCTTTCTTTGGATTGAGCAAATTAAACTTAAAAATTTGCGAAATCATCAGGTACTAATTGCAGTGCTAAAGCCCAACGCACCAGTTTAGCAGACTTAGACATAGATTCAGTCAGATAAGTTAAAGGATTGTGATCTGTAAAGATGTGAACTTTAGATCCAATGATTATCTCTTTTAACTTATTTAGAGCCCAAACAATAGCATAGGCTTCTTTTTCTACAGTTGCCCATCTCTTCTGGGTGTCAGTCAACTTCTGACTTATAAATGACACAGGGCGCTCTATTCCCTTATCATCCATCTGTGTTAAAACAGCTCCTACTGCAAAATCACTACTATCGCAGTACAAATTAAAAGGTTTTCCAACATCAAAAACATATAAAACAACTTTAGAGCGTACAGCATCTTTAAGTAAATTAAATGCCTGTTGATGTCTATCAGTCCAATCAATCTTATCTGAAACATGTTTGCTTGTCAAATCAGATAGAGGCTTCGCAATCTGTGCAAAATCTTTGATAAACTGTCGATAGTAACCAAAAAATCCCAGCAATTGCTTAACTTGTTTCTTCGTTTCTGGGGTTTTCAAATTAATTAAACTTTCAATTCTATCTGGATTCGGTAAACGTGTATTTTAGCGTCCTAAATTATTTTCTGACTTATAACGTATTCCCAGATTAATTTAAGCGTTTACGCTTATATTTGTCATATTCCGGAATATATCTGTGCTAAAAGAAACAAAAACAACCGAATAAAACTTAATTTAGAAGAGAAAATAAAAACGAATTGAGTCGTTAAGCGACCATTCGACGACAACCGGAAGTCAAGCGGCTATGGTAGGCCTACATTACCCGCGGCTCAAGGAATCTATATTGACCGCGGCTATTAATAGCTACACCTCAACTTGACCGCAGCTATTAATAGCTACACCTCAACTTAACACAATGCTGAATATTGCGTTAAGTTGACGTGTTAAGCCTATGAGATACGAACAGGTCGCGCACTCATACGCTTCACTAATTACCGTCTATGAGGCACTAACACTTCCCACACGATTGATTTGCAGGTGTTTTATGCTATCAGTCTGCATTGAAACTGACATACTTGTGCGTTTGCAAGTGGTGTAATAACGAATACACTTACTTACTTACTTTTCTTCTGCATTATGTAAAAGTCCTGCACGTGGAATTTTTACCAGGGTACTCCTACCATAATTCTAATCCTTACATATACTTCCTAATCACTCATTTCCTGCAAAAACTCTTTTCCCAGTCTTCACGCTTCACACTAACCATTATTGTGAAGCCTAAATGCATTGGACAATTTGCATAGCAAGAAATGTCCTTATTTGACCCTTGAAATAAAATACTTATCGTATAAGTATGCGAAAGCACTTTCCAGGGTGTAAAGAGCAACTTTGAGACTAACCAAAACGGCAATCATCCATCACCTTCAATCATTATCCTCACAGTGGTAATCCTTCAAACTTACCCATTAGTGTCAAGCCAAAATCCATTGGAACAAATACATTGCAAGAAATGCTATTATTTGACCATTGAAATAAATACTTATCGTCTAAGTATGCAAACACCCATTCTAGGGCCAAAGCACATGCAACTCAATGTTGTGCTGTCTCAATTGCATGGTACATTTTATATCCGTGGTCTAGATACTGTCACCTAGAACACTAAAACTGTTAATAGTACGTTGCAGACCCGGTCAGGTCCATTGTGCGTCTACATTCTATATTATATGTAACGGTGACATTGTAACCCTAAAACTTCACGTTGGTACGGGTAAAACCGGGTATACCCGTACCCGTGATGACCCTACCCGTACCCGACCCGATCCGTGAAACGCGTACCTGACCCGTACCCGACCTCGCGGGTACGGGTCGGCATGGGTAAACCTGCGGGTACGGGTATACCCGCAGACCCCTAGTTCATAGGCCTAAGAGTAATTTACTTAAAAACTTTTCTTCTCAGTAACTCTGGTGACAGCTCACAATGGAGGTTTTCGGATGATTGGTCATAGGACGATTGGTCATAGGGCCTATTGGTCATAGGACTATTGGTCATAGGGCCTACCGGTCATAGGTTCACATGGGTCATACGTCCTGTCGGTCATAGGTCCTATTGGCGATGGGACTATCGAAGGCTAAAACAGAGAAGTTTTTAAAACATGAACAACCATTTACTGGATAATTTACTGTGAAATACGTAATACGAAATACGAACAATACGTAAAAGTCTGGAATTATCCTAATAAGTTTCTTGATTGGCACTGATTGTATTTGTCTAAAAACGATAAGTGTCCCAAATTGATGCCTTTTATACTTGAGTAACATACGGGTCAAACGTCTATTATTTCGACCGAACGTTAAGTTCTTTGAAGTGAGTTGACCCAGCATTTTACCCGTCTAGAGAAGCTGATACAATACAATACAATACAATAGTCGTTTATCGTTTGATGACCTCTGCTAGTCCTGCTAAACTGTGACCGTCTTCATCAGGTAGTTACACGGTCGCGTCCCATATAAGGCATCGCCCGACGCGCCAAGGGATGAGGGTAAGGCCATCCGGTCTCCTACCGTCTGTCCTCACGAGGCCGACGGGCTCCTTTGTGGATGGAAAGCCTGCACGGACCAAGCTCCGAAAGATTAGATCATTCAGAGATGCATGTCTAGGCAAGCAACCTGGGCCGAGGGCGCAGGAAAGCCCGTGATGGCCATCTGCCATCACCGGAGCGCCGCAGAGGCACCCATGTGGCTCGCAAAGCTGGACCCCTAGTCGCAAACCCGCCGCCACCCTGACCGACTCATGCCTACAAGTAATTATCCTAATAAGTTTCTTGATTGGCACTGATTGTATTTGTTTTAAAACGATGAATAGAGGTCTATCCCTAATTGCTGCTTATTTTGGTTTCGGTGTGTTAAGCTTCAAACTAAGAATGTCCATAACTAACGACTACAACCAAGTATGTCGGTTTATTAGCGGCATATGACCAATAGTCCTATGACCAATAGGCCCTATGACCAATCGTCCTAGAACCACATAGGAACATCTAAATTTAACAGAACTTTCATGTAATAATTATGAACAATGTATATTTAATCAGAACTACCTTTTAATAGATCTACATGTCATTTGATTGACAACGAAATGCTATCAGTCATATTTATAACTGCGATCACAAATTTCAATAGCGCTTATACGAGACAGACTCCTCAGAGGTAGATTGATTACAAGTATAATTACAAGAACCTCCAAGATTTAATTAATCTGCCAGATAATTATGTAGCTTAGGCTAATTGGCTCTTAATTTGAATAAAGATAGCAGCCAGATGTGTTACAAGTTTCGCCTGTCCGATATCGAGTTCTTTTACGCAGCCAATTCGAAGTCTAAAGATTGTTGATGTACAATAATCACAATTTAAGCTTACTTATCACTTTCTATTTTATTATCTGGAACGTCATCAGCTGATGTCTTGAGAATTAAACAACAGCACTACTGAAATAGTTAGTTTAACATACTACTTTTTCGAAAGGGTGCCATTCATGCCTGACTCTCCCCAAAAATGATCACAGTGTCTGGGGTATTTGGCAGAAGTAAAGTAAAAGCGTACGCATTATAGTTAAAAGCTAAAAGCACGCTACACTCACCTCAGATCGTGTAATAGGACAAGACAAAAATACTCGTAAGCATTGGTCACTTTATGCAGGTGATCAGCACATGCGAGAAATTTCCTAGTGAAAATTCCAGTCTCTGTCTCTCTGTCTCTGTCTGTCTGTCTGTCTGCCTCTGTCTGTCTGTCTGTCTCTCTCTCTCTCTCTCCGAGCGCATTTTTATGATGGTAGGACCAGCGCATAGAATCCGTTTGTTTCTCAATGGACTCTGAACGCAATATACTGCGTCGAAACACAATATTGCCATAGGCCTAAACCACTTGCTTAGAAGATCTCAACAACGCAAATTTCTTAGAAAGGCAATCACATTGTAAAGTTTCAAAACATATCATAAAGTGCATTCCAACGGCACTTGAGCTTCTACTGTTCTGGCAATCGGTACCCGGCCGCGGACCGCAGTTTGAGTAGCGCTGCTCTATAATGAGTACACTGACCATAAGCTGTATAGGTGGAATCAGTTGTTCGTCAGCCAATAAAAATTGTGGTGCTGTTGAATGTTGCACATGAGGAGGAATGTAGTCTATGGAGGTTTCAGGACATAACACCTCGACATGCGCTGTAGCATCTACACCCAGCAGCCTGAGAGGTATAGATTTGTGCTTGCATTTTCAATATCCGACCAATATAATTGTATATATGTATAGGCTACATTGGTCTGGAAATTGAAAATGCAAGCAGTATTTTAATGTGAAAACTCGTATGACGCTCACATAAAATTTATAATCGCACTATGGGACCCTTACCTACATTTCAATTCGTTTCCAAATGGATTTTGACCAACTGTTCAAGTTGCTCATGACTCCAGTGTTTCATTAAAACCACGGATGTTTCTTAGAAATACATTATTGTCGACTACTTTGAAGTTATACGAGAACCATGTTGGTCATAAGAAAATCTGGTTATATGACTATAATAATGGTAATCACAAAGTGTGGTTATATGAGAACCAGTCGGTTCTTGTGTTTATCCGTCGAACATGTCACAACAAGCAGAGCATAGCGATCGGCCGCGGCAACACTTTATGTAAAGAGCTAACCATTCTGGCGACTGTGCTTCGGCGCAGAATTTCATGTTCGCTTCATGGTTCCACTAGACATAGTGTATAGTTACTTGGGCACGCGAAGGTTTTTGGAATATCCAGCAATGCACATCAGATGTTGATAGTAGCTTGCCAGGGTAATAATTATTGTCTCCGGAGGTATGGATCTTGGTCTTGTGTCAGTTGATTTCCACATCGAAGGCCTTCGCTACTCTGCCCAGTATTTGCATTCTGGCAGTTCGCTAATGTCTTTAGGAACTAAGCTTAAGCTCATCTGTTTCAGTTAATAGCTTTACCCTTCGTCTCTTGACTTTTTGTTTCTAAGACAAAATTTCAATCTGGCTTCTGTAGTGGAAAGTGACATTGTATTGTATTGTATTGTATTTTCGTTTATTGATCTACTCTAGCTGTCATAACGCAGCTAGTTGTTGACTAAGGTTTCATTTGAGGCAGACAAGCAGTCATCATTTGATGCTTTAAGAACATTAGAATGGCGCTATATAAGGTTATGTTAGACTTCAGAATGTTCGAGCCATGTCCATCACTGCACCACGTCTCTGAAACGATCTTCCTCCTGAATTCTGCAGTTTTTCGGTTCCTCCACCATCTTTGCCAATCACCCACCATGACCTGCTTCAGGCTCCTTTATCACCCCTCTGGCTTTCCACTCAAAATGTTTATTGGTCTCACCTCTTCGGGAATTCATTCCCCTGCCTATCTGATCCTCTACCTTCCAATTCTCAACCCAAACGACGCCAACCTTACCAGCTGTTCTGTTCCATCTCATACTCTGGCAACCGGACTCGGACCTCCTTCGGTCTACTCTTTTTGACAACCCCTCTAACTCGACGCAGCGCTCGTGAATAAGCTGGTGCCTTGCGCTTGGTTTCCGAGTGACGCTATAGATGTTTGGAGTTTATGATTTCGATTGAAGTCCAACATATGGTACAGTATATCTACGGGAACCTGGTTTCACTTAAAAATCAACTGTATACTGGGCTTCGGATATTGGTTGCAAATCAATCTGCTGTAGGCTATTCAAAAACTGGTAGCTTTTGACTGGAACGGTGGGACATGTTTCGGCTGCTCGTGATCGCTACGGTGCAAGCGCTTAAAGTATTGATCCAGTCTAGAACATTCGAGTACTCTAGCCTGTGAGGTTGTACAACGTAGAACTTCTGGCATGAGTGAAAGTCAAGTGTGATTTCCAGATAATTATCTGAACGATTGTTCGGTGAAGCCGACTGGGAACTGACGGTGGCAAAGTTATAAGCATAGTAGAATTGTGTTACGAGGAGATTAATTTATTAGAATATAGTCGCAACAATCATAATAACATCAATAACAATAATAACAACAATATTACAACGCTGGTAACGATATTTACGCGGCATATTACCGCGTTTATATAAGGATCTAGCTAAGTTTATAAGTAAGATCGTGTTATCACTTGTTTCTGGATAATTCAACTCTTGTTGTCTCTAGTCACCTCCTGGTTCAGTTTCTGCTTTTTGGCTATTTGCTAACTTGGATTTTTTTTTAAATTTGCTCTCTGGGTGACCCTCCTTAGCGGGATCTTCATCCCTTTTGAGCCTCCCTTTGTCGCCAATGCATTTTGTTAATTTACATTTTCTGGCATTATTGTAATGTTTTGGTTGCAATAAAACAACTTGATTGATTGATTGATTGATTGATTGATTGATTGATTGATTGATAATGTATAAGGGTATATTTCACAACAGGAGGCAAATAAGATAAATTTCCGTCTTCTCCTTTGGACGGCTTACACAAAGAGTAAAATTATAATTTCTAATTTTTAAATACATTGTAGGGCATGAATTAGTTATAACAAATTATTTCTATTATATTATTTAGGTGACTAGTTTGATAAAAAAAATTATAAAGTTCAATTTTAACCCGAAATTGCATTGTCCTTTCTAATGGTGAGTGAATTCAACGTTACGTTAGGGTAACAGCTGAAACGCTGAACTGATGTTTTATAATTTTTAGATCATTAACTTACATATATCCATTGCTCTATATGGTTTTTATTAACTTATTAAGGAACTAAATAATTAAAAAATAAATAAAACCCTCTGTCTTTAATATTGGTTACAACACCGTTACGAATGGGTTTCTGCCATCTGTGGAATAAATTGAAATCTCTCGGTTTTTGAAGTGACATCTTCGATAGCAGTGAACATGTCTGCATTGATTTTACCAACAAGAAATCAATATGCATGTTTGCTTCTGTTGACAATTTTCGGAAATCTATCCGGTAATGTAATAGTATTAAAAAGATTTACCACTCCGTGACTGTAATTATTGCACTTTGCGTATATATATAATTTTTTTTCTTTCAAAAATAATTGAAACTGATAAACTAACTATTTTTGTATCTTAACTCGTCCTGTAAGCATGGAGACCTAATTATGAATATTTTACAACTCCGTTACTACAACTCCGTTACATTATTTTTCTATTAAAATGAATTTATTTAATGGTACATGTAGATAATTTGTCGTCAAAATAATTTAGGTTGATGTGTAATAATTTAATGCACACTTAATAATAATTAATCACTAATTATAAACAGTGGCGGTATCTTGTATTGTGTATTTATTAAGTAACGGAGTTGTAAATATATAGGAATCAAAGTTGTATGTGTTTCACATAGTGAAAAAACTAAAATAAAAAATCAGGTCAAATCTGTCAAATTTAAGCACTGCTCAATATTAAGCATGCTTCAGGACTGCTAGTAAAATATTTGCGTAAGAAATTCTTTTTATTTTGCATGACTTTCTTTTTCTCTAATTCTATTTCTGAATTTGACGCCTGTTGTGAAATATACCCATAATGGTCTTCGCAGGATAGCGCATGCTCTCTTTAATATTATTGTAAATGATCGAAAAGCGAAATTACATGCGCTCACTAGCCTGCTTCTCGGGTAAATCCACACTCAATCATTAATCTTCCTATTCTCTGTCGCTGTCTTCTAATCTCCTCTTTGTCTACCCTCCTCACTCTCTCTTCATTACCTGATATCTCATTTCTCTCAAACCCTCTCCCCATCCTCTCCCATTTCTCCTTTTCTATCTGTAGCCTACATATATGAAGATATTCCTGCACCTCACTGAGTTCGTTTCTGAAAGGCTCTTGAGCATAGCTGCTTATATACAATGCCCAATTGTGTGTTGCTCCTAACCGAATTTCATCATTGAAGCCTCAGATTTTCTTTCAGCAGTAGGCAACTTGAGTTTCTCGTTCTCAGGCCCTGTTATAGAAAACAGACTCGAGTCCTTTCTTATGCCCTGAAGAAATTCGGTATTATTGTTAAAGTTACGATAAGTTCTGTCTCAACGATTTTGTTTTTGATTAAGCTCAATTATTCCCGATATTGTTTTGTTGGGCGCTGAGGAAATCTAGAATTACTATTACGATTATAGTGGCTTCGCGCAACAGGGATAGCAGAGCAAGCGAGCGCCGCAGCAAACGTTGTAAAGAACTTACTGCAAAATCCACAGCTTAACTGTGCAGCAGAGAGGTTCAGAGGGCTTTCGTTAAATTCACAATAATTAGCATGATATAGGCCTCTCAGTAAGAGGTTCACCGGCGTAAGTGTAATTCCAAGAAATGAAATTAAGGTCGACACGCCTTTGAAGTTTTCGCCACTTCAAGCGACACAACAGATAGTTCTGTACCAGGTATGACATTAAAACCATAAGGCGGGAGAAGACATGCTGCTCAATCGTGCAGCCTCATAAAGCAGATCTTCATCATCATCATCATCATCATCATCATCATCATCATCATCATCATCATCATCCTGGTCGATTGGTTAAGTAAGTAAGTATATCCTTTATTGAAAAACCAACTGCTAACCGCATTTTGGTGTACAAAGATCATCAAATATAAAAAATTAAGTATAAAGCATCCGTGTGACAAATGTTTTACGAGATAGAGAGTTTGCCTTAGGTATTATTCTATTGTGGGTTCTGGGGCGTAGCGAGTATGAAACAGTTTTCACGGGAGGCAGTAGTTGATGTAATACATGTGCAGGGTTGCTGATGATGGTAGAAAAGAGGTTAGAGTTAGTAGATGACGCTTATAAAACGGCACACTTGTATGTAGGCCTACAATAAAAACACCTTAAAGCCAGACGAAACTTATATTCTCGATATATTAGTACATTCGTAGCTTGTCATAATTAATTTGTTTACAGAAAATTTTCAGTCACAACAAGCGTGTAATAAAGTCAAAATCACAACAAGCGTGTAGTAATGTCAAAATCTAAGATTGGTCTTGTTTTTGGATGCAGACCAGTTTTTCTAAAGTTGTTTAAGACAAATTAAAAAGTAATCATTACCAAAGCTGCAATGCAAGTTAATAAAACAAAAAATATGAATAATTCCGATCAATGTTTTAGCACACTGTTTATGGATAGAACCTTTCAAGAGTCAGTCTGCGTGCGAATAAGATTCTTTGTGGCGGTGCAAAACACGTCTAAAGTAGCAATCTGTCTTTATACAACACAATAACTATAATTTGATAATGTCTCCTTACAAAGCTCAGAAGTGCACTTTGAAGCCGGACAACCATTGAGAGCCACCGGTAGACTGGAAGAGGTTAGTTTTCAGTTTACAGCGAAAGACAGTCTCGCTAGGAGAGTTGCGAACATAAGGAGGTAGAGAGTTCCAGATGGAGTGACCACTGACCAGCAACAGTGAATGAACGCCGGCCAAAGACAAACCGTGTAGCAGGAGCAACAACTTTCCAACAGATGCTGATCGAAGAGTGTAGCGGCCGTTGAAGGAGTTTCAGGGTGTGACCATGATAAGTAACATTTCAGATGATTTGTACATGCTTTGTGCATGAGGAGGCGGATAGGTTCACCTACAGGAAGCCAGTGAAGAGTACGAAGAGCAGGTGTGCAGTTCATCTTTTCGTATGCTCCCCTGTTGTATGCCAATCAGTCTGTATACCTGCCTGTCTGCATGCTTGACTGCATAAATGATTGTTAATAAGTTAGTTAGTGAGTCAATCAGTCAGTTTGTCAGTCTGCCTGCCTGTGCGCCTGATTGTCAATCATCCCCAGGCTCAGTCAGTCAGCCAATCAGTCAGTCAGTCAGTCAGTCAGCCAATGAGTCAGTCAGCCAATGAGTCAGTCAGTTAGTCAGTCTGTCTGTCTGTCTTTCTGTATGTCTGTCTGCTCTTGCAGTTAACCACCACGTAGTCTGATAACCAAATTCAGCATACTGTTGTTTCCGATATCGTATTCCGAGATATGCTTTCTTTGGCTGTTATCCATGATGTCTCCTTCAGAAATATAACAATGACATTTATAAGATACTCATGTTACGTTTTCTGTGGCCTCATAAACAACGGAAGTCTAATCATGCAGATGTGGCTGTAGTTTGTGAATTTATTTTGTATGTAGTTCGGTAAATTCATCATTTTTATAAAGTTTATGTGTAATGTGGTGTGAAATGACTTATGTCTCTTGATAACCCATTCAAAGAGAGGGTCCAAGTAGTAGTAGCAGGAGCAGCAACAACAGCAGCAGCAACAGCAGTAGTGTAATTATTATTATTATTTCTTCAGGTGATACAAAATTGTCCGGAGACAGAAAAGAAATGGGCATCTGGAAAGGTTACGTCTCCTCCAATGAAGGCATAGCTAAGGTACCACCGAACGCGACAGCGTTGAAGCGCTGGATGACTATTGAGAGCCGCTGAAATAGATAGCTAGCTTCTCGAGTGTCTCCGGATAATTATTATACGAGTCAGGTTTTGCCCCAGGTCAGATAT
>JACEVL010000085.1:3122403-3179903 GCA_020284085.1 Aporrectodea caliginosa | reverse complement strand
TTTACCAGTATAGGCCTAGGTGTAGGAGCAATTTTTCATTAGGATGTTAAATGTGCCTATTATGTGAATCCAAAGATTCTGTTTAACCTACCTGCTTTTGTCGTTACTGCTGCAGATGCTGTTTGCATGAATGGCCCTACTTCCTCAGCAAAGAAATGAGAATGAAGTGGAAGAGAATTTTAAGTGTGGCTTCGACAGGCAAGAATCACACTCTGTGGAAGCGTTATAGGCCTACTAGTATAATAGTGGCCAACATATTCATGTGCTATTTAATTTTACAATATTTCCATTGTGCATGGACAATCGTATAGGTTCTTATAAGTATGCAATATATTACATGTAGTCAGAACTGTGTAATACGATAATAGTGAAAATAAGCTTATTCTCGTGATTAGCTTATTTAAATAAGCTTCTTTTCAGAATACTTAATTACATGTGCAAATTGTGTCATCTGTACACTTTTTGCAGATGCTATAAATGGTCCTCTAATGGTTCGTTAAAGACAAACTCAACGAGAATAAGCTTATTTTCTCTATTATCGTGGGTCTGTTCTGAAAACATGTAATAAGAAGTAAAATAAAGTAGCTTCCAGTAACTTCATGAATATTGTTTGAAGTTAACATCATTGACGGTATCGGAAAGCACGAGGAACAACAGGTGGTGAAACAGTTAATCCAGCTTTTAACACTTTAACGACGAGTGTAGGACTACTAAAAGCGACACAAGACACAAACAAAAGCAGCTCGTTATTAAAGTGTCAAATGTCACAATATGGAACATATGGCTCAAGTTTGTAACATCACCACCAGCACAGACATCCATTTAGAAATTTCTGCTTCTTCTGTGCCCTCTAAATAACCAATCTGTACTAAGTACACTGTAAGACTTCTTAAATATCTAATAATATAAGAATACAACTAGTATACTAAGTAATATATTGCATACTTATAGAGCCTATATACGATTGTCCATGCACAATGGAAATATTGTAAAATTAAATAGCACATGAATATGTTGGCCACTATTATACTATAGTATAACGCTTCCACAGAGTGTGATTCTTGCCTGTCGAAGCCACACTTAAAATTCTCTTCCACTTCATTCTCATTTCTTTGCTGAGGAAGTAGGGCCATTCATGCAAACAGCATCTGCAGCAGTAACGACAAAAGCAGGTAGGTTAAACAGAATCTTTTGATTCACATAATAGGCACATTTAACATCCTAATGAAAAATTGCTCCTACACCTAGGCCTATACTGGTAAAACATTTACATCTTGTACTTACAGCTGACTTTTGTGAATGATTTAAATATTGCTATATTGAGCATTTCAGCTACATATGTAGATTATGTACACATTATAATATAATTAATTCTCTGTTATTCTTATAATTATGAAGGCATATAATTGAAAACATTCACTAAGTACACTGATTTCAGCGCACAGAACATACAATACAGTACCGTATTTAAATAAGAATATCACAAAGAAGATGAGACCTCAAGGCAACCAGGCAATGCAGCAACGGAATTTATGTTTTAACCTCTCCACCTCATCTCGCAAACAGAAGTCTGCAGTCATTGTCCTTAGTGTGCAAGGGGTGCTTATGGAACACGTTTTCGTATCTATGTATCCGGGATTGGATTTAATTAATTACTTAGTAACTTCTACCCCACTGTTATCTAATGCTCAAGGCATCAACCTATGGCACATACAAAAACAACGCATAATCAGGTTAATATCCAGAAGGCAGTCCATTAGACAGAGAGGCAGCCTACAACGGTGGATATGCAGATCAGTCGTACGTTGAGAACGAAATGACATGAGCTATTTAAATACCCAACCTCAAGGTTGACAGCTTACTTTGCTAGACATTGACTATTCAAGCCTCCATTCAGGTGATCACTGTTTAAGGACCTTAGGCAAGTCCTTCAATTAATTGCCCCGAGTTAGATATGTTCTGTTTATCGTCATGAGTACACCTGTGAACTTTGAAACGAGGGTAATATCCAATAAAGTTGTATTGATTATTTTGCACCCACTGGAATATCACATACAATACAAGTAGCACATACAAGAACTACATGTAAGGTTACTCATTTGCTATTATTTTCATACTTTCAGTTAAACAGAACAAGATATCAATAGTTTAAATTGTATGTTAAAACTAGCACGTGTATGCAGACATTCACTACTATTCAATAACAAAACTGCATACACCATGAAACCAGCCATAGTAATTCAGTTATTATAACTATTATTATTGTTAATAGTTATTTATTCATTAATTCATTGCATAAATTTTATAGCACCCCTTGAAGGCTACTACTGAGAAGTGTCCCGATCCCAGCACGGCTAAAAAGAACCGTACTGACGTTGGAATAGAACGTATCTCAGTTAACTGTAGCACATTAACTAATTGTAGTTACTGACCTCTTCAGCACTTATTTATGTCTAGTGTACAAGGCAACAAGTAATGGCTCACAAAACCAAGTCGTAATCAGGTCGAAATGGCAGTCGCTTTCCTGAGAGAGACAGTCTATGGTGGATAAACAATTTAAACAAGACAAAAGTTTTATCAAAAATAATTATGACAAGAGATTGAGGAGAGCAAGCAGACACAGACAAGTATATGTCTTCTTCAAAAATGATAAGACTGACGTAAAAGGAACGGATCGTGAATAATGTGAATGGCTTGAGTTCACTGTTCCGTCACCCTGATACCCAATTTCAGAAAGAATCTCTCTAGAGCAGGAAACCAAGGCAACAACTGAAGTACACCGAGCGTAGCATGCTTGACTAGAAATAGATTTACATTCGAATGCTTACTCCAGACAACAGCAGAAAGTTTCAAATCAGTAAAATCTCTGCTTCTTGCACCTTCCATTCCAGTAAAACTGCAGGACCAGACAGATGGTAATCAGTCGTTTCATGATACCCAATACTGTCTTGCTTGAATGCCTTCAACCTCGACTCGACAGAAAGCTTACCTGTAACATACAACAGAAAAAAGTACGATATGCTTATACATGTGTATTTGTGTCCGTATGCACGCATGATGTATGAGCGATATTGCACATATAATTTCAGTAAGTATGTTTGTCTGTAGATATTGATACAGACTCTTCATATGTGACTTTTCAAGCACCACTCAGTAGTATTAAGGGTGGCCTTTAGGCCCTAGAAAAAGCTTTCACATACTGATACGATAAGTATTCAATTTGGATGCTGAAATACCAGCATTACTATCAATGCATTTCTACAGTGTATTTTGGCTTGAAAATAGTGTTTCACTTGAAGGGTGAGCACTTAGAGAAGAGTGATTGAAATGGGTGGATGATTGTGGTTTTGGTTAGCAAAGAAGTTTCTCTTTAGGCCCTAGAGAGTGCTTTCACATACTTAGACGATAAGTACTTAACTGGAAGGGTCCAGTAACAGCATTTTTGGCAATGCATTTCTACAGTGTATTTTGGCTTGACAATAATGTTTCAGTTGAAGGGTGAGCACTTAGAGTAGAGTGATTGAAAAAGCTGGTTGATTGTGGTTTTGGTAAGTACCAAGGGTGCTCTTCAGGCCCTATAAAAGGCTTTCACATACCCAGACGATGAGTACTTAATTGGAAGGGTCCAGTAACAGCATTATTTGCAATGCATTTCTACAGTGTATTTTGCCTTGACAATAATGTTTCAGTTGCAGGGTCAGAAATTAGAGAATAGTGATTGAAAGAGATGGGTGATTGTGGTTATGGTCAGTACTAAGGGTGCTCTTTAGACCCTATAAAAGGCTTTCACATAACCAGACGATGAGTACTTATTTGGAAGGGTCCAGTAACAGCATTATTTGCAATGATTTTCTACAGTGTATTTTGGCTTGACAATAATGTTTCAGTTGAAGGGTCAGCACTTATAGAGGAGTGATTGAAAAAGCTGTTTGATTGTGGTTTTGATTAGCACTAAAGATACTCTTTAGGCCATAGATAGGGCTTTCACATATCTAGACAATAAGTATTTAATTGAAAGGGTTACCCTAGTAACACTCTATCTTCCAATGCATTTCTACAGTGTATTTTTGATTGACAATAGTGTTTCAGTTGAAGGGTGAGTACTTAGACAAGAGCAATTGAAATAGCTGGGTTATTGTGGTTTTGGTTAGCACAGAGGTTTCTCTTTAGACCCTAGAAATGGCTTTCACATATGTAGACTATAAGTATTTAATTGAAAGAGTTAAGTAACACTCTATCTTCCAATGCATTTCTACAGTGTATTTTTGGATGACAATAGTGTTTCAGTTGAAGGGTGAGTACTTAGAGAAGAGTGATTGAAATGGCTGGGTGATTGTGGTTTTGGTTAGCAAAGAGGTTTCTCTTTAGGCCCTAGAAATGGCTTTCACATATCTAGACTATGAGTATTTAATTGAATGGCTCAAGTAACAGTCTATCTTGCAATGCATTTCTACAGTGTATTTTGGATTGACAACAGTGTTTCAGTTGAAGGGTGAGTACTTAGAGCAGAGCAATGGAAATAGGTGGGTTATTGTGGTTTTGGTTAGCACAGAGGTTTCGCTTTAGACCCTAGAAATGGCTTTCACATATGTAGACTATAAGTATTTAATTGAAAGAGTTAAGTAACACTCTATCTTGCTATGCATTTCTACAGTGTATTTTGGCTTGACAATACTGTTTTAGTTGAAGGGTGAGTACTTAGAGAAGAGCAATGGAAATAGGTGGGTTATTGTGGTTTTGGTTAGCACAGAGGTTTCGCTTTAGACCCTAAAAAGGGCTTTCACATATGTAGACTATAAGTATTTAATTGAAAGAGTTAAGTAACACTCTATCTTCCAATGCATTTGTACAGTGTATTTTTGGATGACAATAGTGTTTCACTTGAAGGGTGAGGACATAGAGAAGAGTGATTGAAATGGGTGGATGATTGTGGTTTTGGTTAGCAAAGAGGTTTCTCTTTAGGCCCTAGAAATGGCTTTCACATATCTAGACTATGAGTATTTAATTGAATGGATCAAGTAACTGTCTATCTTGCTATGCATTTCTACAGTGTATTTTGGCTTGACAATACTGTTTTAGTTGAAGGGTGAGTACTTAGAGCAGAGCAATGGAAATAGGTGGGTTATTGTGGTTTTGGTTAGCACAGAGGTTTCTCTTTAGACCCTAGAAATGGCTTTCACATATGTAGACTATAAGTATTTAATTGAAAGAGTTAAGTAACACTCTATCTTCCAATGTATTTCTACAGTGTATTTTGGATTGACAACAGTGTTTCAGTTGAAGGGTGAGTACTTAGAGCAGAGCAATGGAAATAGGTGGGTTATTGTGGTTTTGGTTAGCACAGGGGTTTCTCTTTAGACCCTAGAAATGGCTTTCACATATCTAGACTATGAGTATTTAATTGAATGGATCAAGTAACTGTCTATCTTGCTATGCATTTCTACAGTGTATTTTGGCTTGACAATACTGTTTTAGTTGAAGGGTGAGTACTTAGAGAAGAGCAATGGAAATAGGTGGGTTATTGTGGTTTTGGTTAGCAAAGATTTTGCTTTAGACCCTAGAAAGGGCTTTCACATATGTAAGATTAGGGTGGTCCACAAAAATCAAGTAACAGATTTCAGTTGTCCACAAGGCTAGTTTTGTTCTTTATCATGATTATAACAATCATGCAAAATTTTAATGAAAACAAATAATATTTAGAGGTCAACCCATTTGGCACTTTTTATGTTATCTCAACAAAAATAGATACATTGTTCCGCAATGGTTAAAACTATGACATGAGCGCTGTCTTGGATGGAGATGGTAAAATCTTGCGATGATTTGCGACCAGTTGAAGAATAAACTGTTTCTGTTCCTCTTTCTTTGTCAGCATGTCATTGTACTTTTCGATAAGACTGTTTCCCCGTTCATTTACGTCATTCACCACTGTCATGCGTGCAGCCAGTTCGCAAAATCTGTTGAAGACTGGATCATCTGTCCACTGTTCTAGTGGTTTCTTGATAAACAACTGAGTCTTTTCTTTGCCTTTTTCCATTAGGACATCAAAGAAAGATGTCCTTTCTGTCACCAGATTCTCCAGTTTCAGCTGTTCAGATTCACTTGTCAACTGCACATGCCGAGGGGTGTCTGATAATGCTGGCCGTTGCAGATTGCAGATTTCGTACTATCTTTCCTTTCATTTTTGATGAGACTCTGTCATCAAAAGGGCTATGACCACCAGATGTTCAGACAGAAACCAGAGGTGCCTTGAAAATGCTGCATGTGCTTTGCTAGCAACAGCCTGGTTTGGGTAGGTCTTCAGAACTGATAAAAATTTGATGCCATTGAGAGGGGCTCGGATTCGACGCGGTGCTTCGTTCCACTGTTTGACATAAACAAGGCTGAAAAACAGAGCCAAATCTGTGATTTTCTTGGATTCACGAGCAGTCAACTTGAATTGAGTCTTAAAAAGGAATATTTTCATAGCATAAATGGCTTTTGCCATCCATCTGGCGTGATGCGTTGGACCTGGAGCTCAAAATGATTCACTGCCTTCAGTTCACCAAGAAACCAGAAAATAAACGTAGAAATTCCTGATAATCGTCCCTTGGCTGCTGGGTTTCAAGAGCACCTGGTAAATAGCCGAGCACTTCCTGTCGCAGTTTGTTCAATAATGGATCCTGAAATAGTTCATCAGTTGCTGCGAAAGAAGCATCTTGGTTCACTGGTGGCCATTCTTTCTTAAATCGCTTGAATAGCGCAGTTGATGGACCTTCGGTTGGACCAAACAGAGACAAGAAGACATTTAACAAGACGACTTTCATGACGTGTTGACAGCATGCAAGCCAGACCATTTCAGTTCCCAGAGCCTTTTCAATTCTAAAGCATGCGCCTTTATGAAGCCCTTAGGCTCACCTGCACCTCTCCATTTTTGGAATTGTCACAAGTTTTCCTGACCATTTCCAGTGACAACAGCAGCTATGCGGTCCATATTTTCTTTTTATCCATTAATGTCGGGCAACATTTTGCCGTTCTAGTGCAGCAATAACGGTCCTGCCAGTGAACACTCTTTTTCATCCATTGTAAACATGACAAAAAGACACATTAGCACACAAGTAAAATGTTGAGAATGGGTTGACCTCTAAATGTTGCACAATTAGGCTGAAATTTAACAGGCAAACTATCTATACCCAGTGGACAAAAATAAGCCTTGTGGAGAAATAATTCCACAAACTTAAACTTTTCTCTATGGTTGCTGGACCACCCTAATGTAGACTATAAGTATTTAATTGAAAGAGTTAAGTAACACTCTATCTTCCAATGCATTCGTACAATGGATTTTGCATTGGCAATAGTGTAGGGATGAGACAATGGTGATTGAAACAAACGGGTGATTGGCGTTTGGGATAGCACTGAGGGTTCTCTTTAGGTCCTAGAAAGGGTTTTCACATACTTAGAGGATAAGTATTTTATTTCAACAGTCAGATAAAAGTATATCTTGCAATACATTTGTATAATGGTTCTTGCATTGGAAATAGTGGTATTCTTTATGGGCTACCACAGTTATAGACAGTGGTGATTGAAATATTTTATTTCAAGGGTGATTGGCAATGCATTTGCATGGCACCATAAGGGTGGTATTCTTGAAGGGCTTTAGTGCCTAGATACGGCTTTCACATACTTAGGGTCTAAGTATTTTATTTCAAGGGTCAAGTAAAAGTATATCTTGCAATACATTTGTATAATGGTTCTTGCATTGGAAATAGTGGTATTCTTTATGGGCTACCACTTAGACAGTGGTGATTGAAATGGATGGGTGATTGGCGCTTTGGATAGCACTAAGGGTGCTCTTTAGTGCCTAGATACGGCTTTCACATGCTTAGGGTCTAAGTATTTTATTTCAAGGGTCAAGTAACAGTATATATTGCAATGCATTTGCACAATGGTTCTTCCATTGGAAATAGTGGTATTCTTGAAGGGCTACCACTTAGACAGTGGTGATTGAAATGGATGGGTGATTGGCGCTTTGGATAGCACTAAGGGTGCTCTTTAGTGCCTAGATACGGCTTTCACATGCTTAGGGTCTAAGTATTTTATTTCAAGGGTCAAGTAACAGTGTATATTGCAATGCATTTGCACAATGGTTCTTCCATTGGAAATAGTGGTATTCTTTATGGGCTACCACTTAGACAGTGGTGATTGAAATGGATGGGTGATTGGCGCTTTGGATAGCACTAAGGGTGCTCTTTAGTGCCTAGATACGGCTTTCACATGCTTAGGGTCTAAGTATTTTATTTCAAGGGTCAAGTAACAGTGTATATTGCAATGCATTTGCACAATGGTTCTTCCATTGGAAATAGTGGTATTCTTGAAGGGCTACCACTTAGACAGTGGTGATTGAAATGGATGGGTGATTGGCGCTTTGGATAGCACTAAGGGTGCTCTTTAGTGCCTAGATACGGCTTTCACATGCTTAGGGTCTAAGTATTTTATTTCAAGGGTCAAGTAACAGTGTATATTGCAATGCATTTGCACAATGGTTCTTCCATTGGAAATAGTGGTATTCTTGAAGGGCTACCACTTAGACAGTGGTGATTGAAATGGATGGGTGATTGGCGCTTTGGATAGCACTAAGGGTGCTCTTTGGTGCCTAGATACGGCTTTCACATACTTAGGGTCTAAGTATTTTATTTCAAGGGTCAAGTAACAGTATATCTTGCAATGCATTTGTACAATGGATTTTGCAATTGCAATAATGGTATTCTTGAAGGGCTACCACTTAGACAATGGTGATTGAAACAGACGGGTGATTGGCGTTTTGGATAGCACTGAGGGTTCTCTTTAGGCCCTACAAAGGGGTTTCACATACTTAGGGTCTAAGTATTTTATTTCAACGATCAAGTAACAGTATATCTTGCAATGCATTTTCACAATGGATTTTGCATTGACAATAATGGTAAGTTTTAAGGGCTACCAATTAGACAATGGTGATTGAAACAGACGGGTGATTGGCGTTTTGGATAGCACTAAGGGTGCTCTTTAGTGCCTAGATACGGCTTTCACATACTTAGGGTCTAAGTATTTTATTTCAACGATCAAGTAACAGTATATCTTGCAATGCATTTTCACAATGGATTTTGCGTTGACAGTAATGGTAAGTACCAAAGGCTACCACTTCGAGAATGGTGATTTAAACAGATGATTGTTTGGAGTTTTGATTAGCATTGGGGTTCTCCTTTGGCCCTAGAATGGGTGTTTGCATACTTAGACGATAAGTATTTATTTCAACGGTCAAATAATAGCATTTCTTGCAATGTACTTGTTCCAATGGATTTTGGCTTGACACTAATGGGTAAGTTTGAAGGATTACCACTGTGAGGATAATGATTGAAGGTGATGGATGATTGCCGTTTTGGTTAGTCTCAAAGTTGCTCTTTACACCCTGGAAAGTGCTTTCGCATACTTATACGATAAGTATTTTATTTCAAGGGTCAAATAAGGACATTTCTTGACTTTCAATTGCTGACCGAGAAATTCCCTGCCTACTCTTACTCTTCTAGTGTCCGTGACCTGGGTGTCACGCTTGACTCCTCCCTCACATTCACGGAGCACATATCTAACCTGACTCGCTCCTGCTTCTTTCAACTGAGGCGTCTCAGAGCCATCAGACGATCGGTCTCTCCTTCTGTCTTTACCACCATAGTTCATGCCTTTATCTGTTCCCGACTTGACTACTGCAACTCACTTCTTATGGGCCTTCCGAAGCAGCGTCTTTCTCCCCTTCAATCGGTTTTAAATGCTTCAGCTAGGCTTATAGCCCGACTCCCTCGCTTTTCGCATATCTCTACATATATGCTTGATGTCTTGCACTGGCTTCCTATTACTGCGCGCATCCATTTTAAGATCCTCTTTCTAGTCTCAAAGGCGCAGCTGAGCAGTGCCCCAAAGTATCTTTCTGACTACATGCGAAAGCCGTTATCTGCGACCTCATCTCGTTCCTTGCGCTCTGCTGATTGGCTAGATCTTTTTGTTCCTAGGACAAGGACTGCCTTGGCTCAACGCCGGGCATTTGCTGTGGTTGGTCCCTCTACTTGGAATGTCCTTCCCCCTCATTAAGGGCTAAACTAATGACTAGTTTTTCCTCTTTGGTCTCTCGTTCTTTAAAGACGTTTCTTTTCCCCCGGGGTTTTCGTGCTGAGAGCGCTTCTGAATAGTTATTCTGAGAGAGGCGCTATATAAATCTTTAGATACAATACAATACAATACAATTTCTTGCTATGCAAATTGTCCAATGCATTTAGGCTTCACAATAATGGTTAGTGTGAAGTGTGAAGACTGGGAAAAGAGTTTTTGCAGGAAATGAGTGATTAAGAAGTATATGTAAGGATTATAATTATGGTAGGAGTACCCTGGTAAAAATTCCACGTGCAGGATTTTCATATAATGTAGAAGAAAAGTAAGTAAGTAAGTGTATTCGTTATTACACCACTTGCAAACGCACAAGTATGTCAGTTTCAATGCAGACTGATAGCATAAAACACCTGCAAATCAATCGTGTGGGAAGTGTTAGTGCCTCATAGACGGTAATTAGTGAAGCGTATGAGTGCGCGACCTGTTCGTATCTAATAGGCTTAACACGTCAACTTAACGCAATATTCAGCATTATGTTAAGTTGAGGTGTAGCTATTAATAGCTGCGGTCAAGTTGAGGTGTAGCTATTAATAGCCGCGGTCAATATAGATTCCTTGAGCCGCGGGTAATGTAGGCCTACCATAGCCGCTTGACTTCCGGTTGTCGTCGAATGGTCGCTTAACGACTCAATTCGTTTTTATTTTCTCTTCTAAATTAAGTTTTATTCGGTTGTTTTTGTTTCTTTTAGCACAGATATATTCCGGAATATGACAAATATAAGCGTAAACGCTTAAATTAATCTTGGAATACGTTATAAGTCAGAAAATAATTTAGGACGCTAAAATACACGTTTACCCCGGGTTTGAGTTCTTTGGGTCGAAATTCTGGTAAAAAGGAAGAACTTTGAATTGTCGGCGTTGCGATGGGAAATCGCTACAGCCCACGTGATCTTAGGAATATTCCAGAGAACGATGAAGACAGCGAGTGTTTGATTGCGTATTGGTTATAAATTCGATTTAATTCTTTTGGGTTTTAGTTTAATTGTGAGTAATAGTTGGCATTGTAAATTGGACCAAGGTTTAGAACTCCAGAACTCTGTGGCAAACTAAATAAGTTCAAATTGATGTGCTTTAGTTGAGAATTGAAATACGATGATTTCTGCCAATAAATATTTCTTTAAATTTCATTATGGAATCTGAAAGTTGCTGGTCCAATTTGATAACTAAAGAACCTGAGCTTAAGACCCTGTCAAGCCGACAAAATGAAGATTTATTCCAAAGCGCCATTTTGTCGAACACGCCCAAAGAGGAGGACCCGGTCGAGTCCATGAGGATTTGAACCCCCCCTTTCTCATGAGTTGGCCACTAGGGAAGCCCATGTATTCACAAGAAGCCTGCCTAAGAATAGGGATATACAGACTGCTTCTGAGGTGGAAATGAACCCAAGCTTGTTACGAGAAGTAACTGGCGTTCTCCAGCTGGGAATCGCGGACTACCACTCGTATAGTTTGCCATCTGGTGTACCAGTAACAGCGCACTATAATTTCGGCCTTACTATGGCCGTTGGACAACCAGTGATGACGTCATTGGTAGTGCCTACGTCAAAGGTAAGACGTAGTGCACGGCTGAGTAACAAAGAACCTGTGTCTTATCGATTTTAACCCCTCCCACGCAAAAAGAAAGCATATGTTACTTACCAACCCCCAACCCCACTTCAGAGCAGCTAGCGCCCCTGGCAGCGGACACGCTATAATAATTCTTAATTAGATCTAAATAAAGTTTTAATGATGAAAAATTATTCCTGCTTAAATTGAATCTGGATTGATAAACGAATTCTTGCCTATTGGAAGCTGGATCGATTAAAAGGATTCTCGCCAAAGTAGAAGTTAGAGTCTTAACGTATCCAACGACAACACACATATCAGCACTCCGAAATGGCGGCTTACCATTTATAGCATATGCAAATGAGGCTGTTAAGTCATCGTGCAAATGGTCTATTAGCCGGCTTGATGAAGCTTGTGTGCCTGGTAACCACTTAATATTTAATAGAAAGCTAATTTCCTGGCTTGCTAATTATCTTACAGCATGTGGATGTGCGTATATAAATACCCAAAAATTACTAGGTTAAGTCTACAGGGTGGGCCATTAAAAATGAGAACATCGCGTTCAATCTGAATTATTTATTTAATTAATATCTGTTTTCTTTTCAAAATGCAAGTGATTTGTTGCTAAATGTTATATTCTACTTGTCCGCCTCGGTTTTCAACAATAGCTCCTAAACGGCTGTGCCACGCGATCGTTATAACGATGCTCCTGTCTATAAATCTCTTGGACATTTTTCGCCATTCCTCAACAATGGCCAGAGTCAGTTGTTCTATTGTACATTTACCACGAAGG
This sequence comes from Aporrectodea caliginosa, assembly GCA_020284085.1. Lineage (NCBI taxonomy): Eukaryota > Metazoa > Annelida > Clitellata > Crassiclitellata > Lumbricidae > Aporrectodea > Aporrectodea caliginosa. The sequence goes on along the minus strand of JACEVL010000085.1, from coordinate 3,167,397 downwards.
TAGATTTTTGCTTAAGGGCACCCCAAACAGCATAGTCTACCGGGTTTAGGTTTGGGCTATTTAGAGGCCATATGTCTGATTCGATGAAGGTTCTCCTGATGATGGAAGTTGAGTGCTTCTTGCTGTGTGTGAAGGAACTCGGCCCTACTGCAACGTCCAATTGTGACACTAGGCCTACATCTTGCTCAGGAAGTAAACCTTTTTCTAGAACGTGCACTGATCACAATAGTATTTACTGTTTACTTTGACTACGGGTCCAACAAACACTACATTGGTTTTTCCCATCCGAGACACACCGACCGAAACCAAGATGCTGCGACTGAAATGTCCATGTTCGCACACGAGTCTTGTTGGTGGAAGTTGCTTTTCCTTCTTAAATCGGAATAAACACGATCACTTGGACAGTTAACTGGTGTGGCAATTATAAATGTCTTTACATCTATGGACCAAATGCTTCGTGCTCTTCTTTCGTTAAGAAACATTTCAAATTGCTGCTGACTTCGTAGCAGGCGCTTTAATTTACAGCCCTCGTTATCACCTGCCCTATCACACGATTGTACGCTTTAAGTTGTAAATCTTTCTTCACATTACGTCGAACTGGCTTGATTTGGTAAGTTAGTACATCATAGAATAATTTACGTGTTTAAGATTTACTGAAAACACAATCTGATATTTTATTAAACACGATTGATCGCGATGTTCTCATTTTAATGGCCCACCCGGTATATTCATTAGCACAATGTTGTAGGCTATTTCAGATGGCTGCGTTCACATGTCAGAACATGAACTGCCACTGAAATCGCCAGTGCTAGTCAGCCTACGTCCACGTGTCAGAAGTCTCAGAACATGAGCCAGGTTCTTGCCAGTGACAACGTCAGTGCTATTATAGTCAGCATGCTTTGGACGGCACCTGTAATCTTCAGCCTATTCTTGCGGATCAGACGAGTCAGAATTTATTTGTGGCCTTTATTACTATTCCCAAAAGGAATAGATCTACAAGAAAGGGAAAGAAAATACCAAGTTATGATCTGAACAATGATGATCATCTTGCATTCATTAGTAAACTCTCAGAAAAGAAAGCAAAGACTGCAGCTGGCAGAATACTTGTGTCACAACTGTCTTTTAAATGCAGTCATGTGTCTGGACCCAGGTTCTAATGGAAAATCATCTTTTGTGTAACTAATGGGGAAGTTTTTAGTCCTGTCATGCCTGATGTTCTATTAGACTGTCACCGTATAGAATGTTTTGCAATTTCTCATGACGGTTGAATTTGGAATGATCCGCTGTTGACATTTGAATGAACAACTGAAAGCCCTAACTCGAGCTGTCTCAGAATTGCTTGTAGTAACTTGCAACAGATTATATCTCACTTAATTAAAGTGTCTTACAAAATAAATCAGTTTTTTGGTGGAGTATAATTTTTTATTGTCTGTGTAATGGTAAACGGCCAGCTTTACCTTAAGTGTGGCCGGGTTTGACCAGAACATAGCTATTTTCGTCAACAGTAGGGTGATAGCACTTTGTGCAGCAGTTGACCAAGTTTGGAATGCAGTGGCCAGGTCTAATTGCATATTTATAGTGCTCATAGAATTATTTGTCTGTGCGACTTCACAGTTGCATATTCTAATGCGTTGTAAATTTTAGAAAAATTTACTATGAAACCTTAAGTGGCCAGGTTTAACCCCTTTCACCTAGGCCTAGGTTGCATGTTCAGAAGTTTAGCCCACGCTCACATGACCGTGTTCTCCATAGATTTGATTGATTCCCTTACCAGGCGCGGCTTCTTGGCTAGGATGTTGTATAGTTAGACATCTGTTTTCTAGTTGACTTAATTTTCTGCTCCTAATTATCGTTTTTTTAACTTTATACCTAAATTATTTTTTACTTTGTATGTAAAACGCTTAGCGTTTGCTTGCGTTTAATAAAGAACTTACTTACTTACTTACTTGACGAATGATCATAATGTCTAGGTCTATACATGATATTAGCAAGAATAAATCCTTAATATCTTAGGAAATTGCTAGAAACTCACCTTTAGCAGTGCATTCGGAGAAGATGCAACTGAAAAGAAATAATCGTCCCCTTTTATACAAGTATAAAATAGGCTTAGATACAATTCCAGTTTTCACATGGATGAGTACTTGCATTTTCAATTTTCCGACCAATATAATCATATATATATATACATATATATATTATTATATATATATATATATATTGCCGCCGATACTGCAACGCTGAAGAGGTTGTATGTAGGCCCTATCTCGTTTCCTGCAGAGATCAACTCTCTTGCTTGAAATTCTTGTCGATATATATATATATATATATTTATATATATTATATATATATATATATATATATATAATATTGGTCAGTGGAAATTGAAAATGCAAGCAGTAGTCTATGCAAAACCTCGTATAACCCTCCCATAACATTTATAATCCGAATATAGGTCACCTACATTTCTATTCTCTTCAAATGTCTCTTGAATTTGGTAAAATGATGAAGTTGTTCATGACTCTATCGAAACCACCGATTTTCCTTAGAAAGACTGTGGAATAGTTTGAAACATATTAAATATAATGTTAAATTAGAACCACCATGTTGGTTATTCTGAAATCTGGTTATATGAGAACCATGTGGCTCATCACGAAATCTGGTTACATGGAACCAGCTGGCCTTCGATTTCTTGTAGGCTACACTATCCGTCGAACATGTCACAAGTGGGACAGCATGGCGATCGGCCGTTTCAACATTCGATGCAAAGAACTATCTATAATTGAAGGTCTTTCGCTTCTTTTGCTTTATATTATTTGATAAACCAGTCGTCTGAATAACGTGTGAGCACTGTTTGTCTAGTTAACTAGTTAAGTTTTAAAGAATGCCGTTTGAAATTGTGTCTTGCCAACCGCTCCACTAGCACTGTAATAAAGAGTGACCCCATTTAGCGGGACCTAGGCCCCTTGGGGGTTTCTTTCTTCCCTGTTGTTCCCTAAGGCTTTGTTTCAATGATTACTTGTGTTTGTCTGTGAAAGAAGGGTTCAATACAAATTTTGGTTATGGTAATGGTTATAATATCAGCGCCAAAAGTCAAACTTCTGCCATCTCTGCAAGAACGTAACATCGTCTGCATTATCCAGATAAGTGAAGAACTGCTTCCCACTAGTGATATTACTGGCATCTATCATGCCATAATCGACCACCCATTAATTCTTAATATTTATTTTAACTTAAAATAGAAGTTATCAAATTACGTAATGGACCTTATAAGGCGGCAATTCTATGATAGATTACCGAAGATGGACTTTTAGGCCTTCTTCTGTGGTAAATCCACACGCAATCATTAATTCTCTCTCTCTCTCTCTCTCTCTCTCTCTCTCTCTCTCTCTCTCTCTCTCTCTCTCTCTCTCTCTCTGTGTCTCTGTCTGTCTCTCTGTCTCTGTCTCTGTCTCTCTCTCTATTTCTGTCTGTCTCTGTCTCTCTCTGTCTCTGTCTGTCTCTGTCTCTGTCTGTCTGTCTCTGTCTCTCTGTCTCTCTGTCTCTGTCTCTGTCTGTCTGTCTCTCTCTCTCTCTCTCTTCATTATCTGATCTCTAATTTCTCTTGAACCCTGTCCCCTTTATCTCTCATTACTTCTTTTCTATTTGTGCATCTCTCAAAACACTGTAGGCTATTGATGCACCGCATAAAGTCCGTTTCTGAATGGCTCTTGAACGTAGCTTATCAGCAATCTCCAATAGTCTTGCAGCCCGTAACCATATTTTATCATTTAAACCACGGAAATTCCTAGATAGACGTTCTCTATGGGAAATTGTATATACGGTTATGTGATATGTGATAACCATGCATTTAATCAGCACTTGAGTTTCTTAGATTTTAGTCGTCCGGCTTGAACTTAGACCATAAGTGCCACAGTTAATTGATTTTGATAAAGCGCCTGTGCTTAAGCTTGTTCGCACAATATTTCTTGGGCGCTGAAGAAATCCGGAATTACTGTTACGATTACGAATGAATGAATGAATGACTACGACAATTTCTACAGCGCCGTAACACGGCACATGCCGTTACAAGGGCGCTTTAACAGCCATCGACCGTTGTAAAGAACCTACTTTGACGACAATAGATTCCTAATGTGCAGCTAAGGCGCAGTTAGCTTTCTTTAATTTATATTCACAGTCATTTGGCATGATACAGGCTTAGTTATAAGCTCACCCGCCTATAGTCCCCAAAGTTGGTCGCTAAGGAATTACACACTCACTTAGTGAGATGGCGACTGACTTGATAACTTTGTCGACTAAGCCACATGCTTTTCAACACATGCTTTTCAACTGAGCATATACAAGTCGCGAGACTTGTCGACTGGGCTTACCGACTTCCTAACGACTTCTTAGATAATCTAGAATGTCGAGCATTTACCCATTAATGTAATGCATTTTACCGACTAGGCTACTGCACTAACAGACCGATGACTGTGAAATGTTTATGTGAATTTATGAAAGAAGGTGACTGGCGCATATGAGAGTTTATAAAAGGAATAAAACACACGACTGAGTCCGAGACTGCACTGCAATGCTCGTTCAACCTGCAATCCACTAATCCAGTGGTTCCCAATCTTTTTTCGAACAAGCACCCTGTCTAAAAGTCACCCATTCCACAGCACCTGGCCTTAATTTAATTTATTTTTCACCCAATAGGTTCTTTATTTGGAAAATAATCAGCAACGTTTCTTGTATTCAACCACAGTGTTGCGACTATTTCTACACTGCTTTATGTTTGAAAATAGTAATAGGCCAACATCAGCAGTGTCATTCAGTAGGCCATATAGCTTTCACGTTTTTACCCATTCTGTTGTTGGCGCCCCTACAGTAAGTTTACGGCACCCTTGGGTACCACGGAAGCCAAGATGGAAAACTTTACATTTAACAATCAGCAGGAGTTGAGCAGACACTAAAAATAACTGTATAGGCCTACACGAAAAACTATAACAGTAAAGATACCAGGTTCAGTTTCAGAGGCCTGCAGAATTTAGCATGCTGCAATATCACTTGTTATCGCTGGTTATCTTAAAGTACAGTTTATAATGGTCACGGCTGCATGACGTCATGCAACGAGGCAGACACTACTAAGGCAGGTAGTAAGTAATACCAGAGACAGCAACTAGGCCTAGTGATCTGACATCAACTGATTGTTGCGCTGTAATTCTATTGCACTGCGACTCGTACCTAATAAGCAAGTTTTGATTCTGTCTTGAAACTTCGTCAAAAACCGAAAATTGGAGACCGCATTTAAAACAAAAAGCAAAATGTCAAGTAAACCAAGTCGCTAGCAGTAAGGGTTTCGACTTGAAGGCCTAGCGGCGGCGGCGGATGGCAGCGGCTCCGAGGACAACAGGCACTACACCGGCCAAAGGGTAGACAATTTCCAGGAAATGAATTTTATACCTACAAAAAGCTATATTTTAGAAATTAATGTCGACCTGCCCTTGAAGTACCCTTTTCCAAGCGGTACAACAGGCAATTATGTACCGGGTATACATGTATGTCAGGAAAAGGCATCCTGTTCAATCGTTCAACCTCATAAAGCAGGCCTAATGCGCATTTAACATCCAATTGAAGGGGCACCCTCATGCAATTAATTCAACAAACATCTTGAGGCCAGACTAAGTTCCCATTCACAAAAAATTAGTAGATTTTTTAGCTTTTCATAGTTTACATTTTCTCTGATAACATGGGCCATCACTGAACTAATGTATTGCATGAAGTCAAAATCGAAGCTTCTTCACGTTTTTGGATGTAGACCCGTTTTTATAAAGTTCTTTAAAAAACTGAAGTTATCGTTACCAAATGATGCAATGTTATGTAGGAAAACAAAGAAATAAGCACTATCCCGATCAGTATCCCGATCAGTGTCTTAGTAAACTGTTTATGGATTGCATTACTGTACCTTTCAATCCTCGTCGACCCGCCTTAACATCAAATTCTGCTGTGCCCTCTCTGATCCTCTGGAAACCGGACTCGGACCTCCCTCGGACTACTCTTTTGGACAACCCCTCTGACTAGACGCAGCGCTCGTGAATAAGCTGGTGCCCTGCGCTTGACTTTCGAGTGGCGCTTTAGAAGTTTGGAGATTACGATTACGATTACGACTGCATGGGAATGAATTCCCTTATGGCGGTGATGAAGCTGGTGCAATACACAGTTTGAGCAAAACACTATCTTGCCTGTCTTCTTGTCTTCGTTGATCCGCCCGTTTGCCTGCCAATCAGTTTATCTCTCTGTCTGCATGAATGGTTGTTTGTTTATCAGAGACTCAGTCAGTCAGTCTGCAGAGACTCAGTCAGTCAGTCTGCAGATCTGAGGACATTCAGGTCAGTCAAATATACGCTTTCTTAGGCTACTACCCACAATTTCTCATTCTGATAAATATATATATATATATATATATATATATATATATAAATGACGTATTTACATGTAGTTATAATACTGTCAGAGCTTCTCATTTGAAAATAGAAGGCGATTTGAAAAGCGATCGCGCTGGATTGCATAGGCGATCGTTGCGCGATCGACATCGAGAGCTTTTGTGTACAGCGTATTTTGTATATCGTATTCGTATAGCTGCATATTATATAATAGGCCTACATGTACGTATAGCTGCATATTATATAAGCTTAGTACTAATCTATATCAGATCAGTTCCGTTATTATTACTATTGATTGTATTATTAATTAGTTTTCATATAGCCTAGTGCCCCTTCAAGGTGATCGACTCAGAAGCGCTCCTAGTCCAGCCACGGCTAAATAAGACAGTCGTTAAGTTATTAAAGAAAAATGGTGTGACCGTGTGAATTCTATTCATTAGGCGGAGCGCAACATGAAGCTCATTCCAGTCCTAGGGCCAGCAACCGAAAACGAGCGCCGTTGCTAAACTGTAGGCCTACATTATTATTCCACTTCGGCACCGTCGCCGCCTTTGTTGCTTTCAATAATTTCCGAAATTAGTGACGTTACGAACTTACAAATGACGTTACGCGGGAGGCGTCCACCGTGTTGTCATGACCAATCATATTGCACGAAATTGGAGCACCGATCACTCAGCAGTCATAGGTCACGAAACGCTGCGTTCCGAACGCATTCACCGCCGCTACAAGTGAGCAAGAATTAAAGTAATGTAAATTAGGTAAATAAAATAATGGCTACCGTTTCCTCTTGGAGTAAATCGATCGCGCTCGATTTGCGCGATCGATTTATCGATCCACCAGACCTTTGTTAGGCGATCGACCAAGAAGATCGATCGATCGCCTCAAATGAGAAGCCCTGAATACTGTGCTAAAGTTTCTGTTTATTTGTCCCTATAGACAACTGGAGTTTAGGTTCATACCTGCTCCGGTTCATAACCTTATTTTATACAGTGGAACGCAAAGGCATTCTGGTCTGTAATTGATGAGTTCGACTGCTATATAATCACAGACCAGATATCCCATAAAGCTAGCAGCGCCATGCAGAAGAGAGTTCTTATGCAGAAATTGCTTATAATAGCATTTATACTTTCCCCAGGCACAGTCAATTTTATTCGAGTTCTGCCGTAGTCAACCATATTTTGCCACAGGTCTCCTTCTGTCACGAAGTGAAGCCATTCCGCTGGAGCATGGCGGGGCACGACATCGCATACTTCCCATACATCTGTCTCGCATGGATATTGCTTGAGGCAGATGTAGCAGAGCTCGTATTTGCAGATGACACAAGTCATGTGCCTACACATATTGGAATGCTCTATCAGCGTGAAAATCAAATACTTTAGAGAAGCTCTTTCACCAGGACATTCAATTCCTTCAACTTGCAGCGCCTTATTCTCGCCGCATTCAAGATTTCAAAATTTCTACGTCTATCAGTATGGTCTACCACTAGGCTTCCACTGCCCAAGACATTTCCAACAAATCTCATACTGCATTCCAGAACGCGCTGAACATTTGGCACACACGCTGCGGCGCTGCGCTTGTCCAGGCTATTAGAAGCAGGTCGAGAGCGCTGCTGATTTTTGAGCAGCGCTATGTAAATGTTCGATTACGATTACAATTACAATTACAATTAGAACGGTACTTATGGCACTTAGGCCACTCAGTATTTGAGAGCAGAGCTTGGAATAGGATCTAGTTCACGTTGTTAGCTGGGGAGAGAATTCTGGAGGCGTGACACTTCTGATTAAGAATCTGTAAGAAGAGTTGGGACAGAAGACTTAGAAGCAAGTGGAGTTGGATTGGTACGAGGCACTGCTTAGGTGTCAGAGGAAGACGCAGAGCGGAGTGTGAATCGAGTAGGGATTTCAAGCAGAGGAGAAGGGGTGAGATTTTATAAGAGAAACATCAGCAGAATGTATCCACGATAGAAAGAGAGGGTAGGGGCTTGGTAGTAGGGAGGGAGAATTACGATGAAGAAGAGAGCTTTGAAGAGGAGCTTTGAATTCCAGCAGCTGGAGTGGTAAATGAAGAGTGGTACCTTTTCTTTTCTAACGGCAGCATAAGTTCGAAGTATTTACTGGTGACAGATTTGAATTTTAATAGGCTTCTGCCTTTGGTATCGGGTCAGTGGTGCATTTACAGGTATGTTCCAGACGTCTGTGGAAGGTTTTGATTGTCTGACGATAGGTGAACCAAGGGTTATTGACGTGTGTGTGTGTTTGTGTTTGTGTGTGTGTGTGTGTACTGTGTGTGTACTGTGTGTGTACTGTGTGTGTACTGTGTGTGTACTGTGTGTGTACTGTGTGTGATCATCAAGAAAGTTTTGTATAGTCAGATGTCGGAAATTAAGTCCCTGCTCCACTTTCTATTCAACTACTGTGCTATTTCGAAACTTCAAGGTGGGAAATTACTTTGTGTTTTTTACAGAAAAGTCGTGTCAATGTGATACCACAGCTACGTACAAGCTACATGTCTCGAACTTTCAAAATAGATGTATCTATGGTTCTTTATGTGTGTGGCCCGCCCACAAAGATAAAGAACTCGCTAGGGTTGTTCTGGTAAAAGTAACGTCACAGACATCTGTAACGAGTTTTGTAACGAGCTTCACGTATCTGCGAACCACCTTAGATGTTACTTTTAACATATACAGGTCCATAAATTGCTGCAACGGCACAAATTGAGGACAACAGAACCTTTAGCACAAATCATCAAATTTTAATAGCGGCTAATCTAACAATCATAGAATTATTCTACCTTGAAACCATATAGGTTAAATCATAAAGTCAATAAAGAAGTCTTTAGAATAGGCCCTATCGTTTATAAAGTTAGATAGTCCTCATCTTTTCATTGACTAACCGATACAATTTAGGCGGCTTTCAGCAAAGCAACGGCTTTCGGAATCTAATACGTTCAAAAAAAGACAAATAATAACTTCAGTTCATTCATAGCAAATGACCTACATTGAATCATGCTCTGCAAAGTTCAAACAAAAACGAGTTTATAATTCTCATACTCTATATTAGTCAAGCGTTTATGTAGTTTAAAAAAAGCAAGGTGATAAGACTTTTATCATAAACTAGTCTGGTTTTGTGATTTTTATCTTATTCATCTAGTTGAGTGTTGACTGCCTGTCTCTTTGTCTGCCCTCTGTTCGTCTCTCTGTAACTCCAACTGTAGGCGTACAACCGCCCGTCCGTCCATCTATCTCTTGCTATCTCCACCGGTTAGACTGATCATCAACTGAAGATTACCTCTGTGCTGGATGCCATATTCCGAGAGACGCTTTCTATCTGTGCTGTGCAGTTCTCCTGAAGAAATATAACAAAACTCGATCATTAATCTGCATATCTAATTACATCTATACGACATTTTGTAACAGTCATCAGATCAAGATGCTTGGCCGCAATAGACTAATGTTAGAGGTGGGAAATATGGGGTATAACACTGCACTTGCACAGTAACAACGGATGTAACATGTAAAATTGTAAATATGCCATCTTCAAGTCTGTGAAGGATATAAGTGACCCTGTTAGTCCTTGTGGTCCACTTGAACTCGCATTGGATGTCTATCAACAGTTTGCTTGATTGAACTTTAATAATCATTCCTCTTTGGTATTTCTTTAGAGTGCATCAATTCAATTATAGCTTCTTATTTGCAATATGCAGGCAACTTACCTTCATACTGACTTTTCAACATAGGCCTACTTCTTTATTACTGTCTTTCCAACGCCTTCAAATCAAAGCTTTGTATAGTGGTGGTTTACTAAACGTCTAGACAACTTCACAGAGGAGGTAGTTCTATAACTCAGTTTGGCTTGCCTTAACGTTCCTTATAAGTATCTTCAATAACTTTACCCCAAATTTGTCTTTAACTTATTTTCTGCTCAAAGTTCAAAATAGTAGGTTACATCAATTTTCAGTATATCTTATTACATCAATTCTCCTGAAGTCCTACACGAAAGTCTAACTATTAATCAAATCCGACATCATCTCTGTATTTAAAAACCAGTTTTAACTACATTTACAGCGCACAATCCTATATTAAAGTTACCGAACCTGTCTGGATAAAGCCTCCCAATGCATATGAATATATATATGTATATTTACCACCGTCGTACATAAGTCGGTATCCGCACACTTTCGGAGCCATGGGGTGATTATAGAGTTTTCGAAATAATTCGTCGACAAAGCAATTCTGCAAAAGAATTTCATAGATAATCTTGATACATTACAGCTACTTTTAGAATGTTTTCTCAATGTTTCCGTGGAGGATTCGTCGCGACCGGGTCCTAATTCTAGAATAGGCTTCTATGCAATCTGTTACCATGAGCTTTTACTTTCCATTCCATAAATCTATTGCGCAAGCGATTGAAGATCATTCTGTTTGATCGTGTCTTCTGGAATCAGGTCGAAAGCACATCTGTTTTCTGGAAGAAACCCTATATATAAATAAGCACGTTCTATTACAATTATAAAAGCACCTAAGATGGATTAAAATGAATCCACTAAAAGCGAAGCAATCAATTAATTAGATGAAGAATAGACTTCCTTGTGAATTTTCAAACTTCAACCACATAGTGATTTTGAAGTTGTTGGCGTCAGACAAAGACGTATGCAGATAAATGATAGGTCAGGCAGACTTTCTAGAGCGCAAGAATGAGAAATATACATGCATACTTGCCGCAGTTACGATCAGAGAAAAATTTGTCTCGTAGTTTATAAAAAGTTGCCAATTCGTCTGTCTGTTTTCATGACTTTCAGTCGAACTTTGACGAGGTGCCACGTCGCAGGCTTTCCATGTACCTGGTTCACATGGATGAGACTTTTGACTTAACTCCTTCAACGGCCGATTAACCATTGTCTGTAAACGTTTGTCGTTGTCGCCACACTCAGAATTTCCACATCTGTCAGTACCAGTGGCGTTCCACTGCCTTAGGCACATCCAGCAAAACTCATACTGCAATCCAGAACGCGTTGTGCAGTTGGAACATCATCATCATCACATATTCGTTTATTTCAAGAAAAATCAAGTTGACACAGCCGCAACTTCAACAAGCAATAGTGCATTATGCGGCATATTCTGAGGCGCTTAGCCAGCGTGGCCTAATATTGTGGGCTTCACAATACTGTCAGTATATGTTCTTATACAGCATTCTGGGAATAAAATTCCTATCGTCCTTTGGAGGCAGTTTGTAACCGTGGACTCGAGTTCGTAGATTATAGCTGTGACTCCGGGACTCTGGTAGAAAGCTTCTAAGAACATGGCTTTCATTTGTATAATATCCCTCTAGGCCAGAGGCCCAACGCATACTATACGCTTGTCGCGACTATTGGAACGGGTACAGAATGTGCTGCACTTTGGACAAGATTTGATTTCTTCCTGTTTGTTTCTTATTTTGTTCAGAAGAGCTTTACGCTCAAACTCGTGACTTTCATCCGCTGAGAGACAAGCAGCTTCTCGTATCTGGCTAAACTTCCAGCGTGTGCCACAATTTTGGTCAGGGCATTTGATCGAGTCCTCTCCTTTTTGCAATTCATGGTAGCAGTGTAGTGCGAGTGACAGTGGAGCTGTTAGTATAACAAATGCATGCGTAACATTAGGTGAATCAGTAAGCAGTCTAAGTTGTACGTGATATGCCCACATGCGCTGCACTGCAGAGAACGTTAACTCACACATCTGGAATTTACTATAGTTCTACCAAAATATTGCATTAAATGGCTGTACTTAGTTGCTAAGAGTATTAGTCCTCACGAAAAGGTGGCAATAGAGATTCTGAAATAGCTTCCTATCTGATCTACCAGTCTTCCACCTTATGGTTATTCGTACTTATTTGCTACCTTCAAGCTGCATTATTTTCGGTACTTATTTTCTGCTTATGCCTATCATTGTATACAGTATACCATTGTCACCGTTCATGGGATCTTTATCTTCGTCGTCATCATTATGGAACCAAACAACAGTCTTAATTCTGTGGAACTTACGCAGGTCTCCGTGATTTTGGATAGCACAAAGACCTCGATTTTCAACTTAACCCTCGGGCTACCAAGGGGGGGTTATTACGACCCCCCCTAGGTTTTTTGATTAAAAAACTTGTTCCATGTGGAATATAATTTTGATAATTTAAATAGCTGTATCAGGATAATTTGCGCACATTTTGAGGTAAACATCATTGTGATATCTCACGTCATTCAAAAGTTACACCCGATATACCCGAGGTACCAGGGGGGGTTGATACGACCCCCTTAGTTTTTCGTCTATGGCGTACTCAGTTTTTCTTCCTGGAAGAGAAACAAATATATAATTCTTTAGAGGGAATGTAGGGCTTCATTTGCATACCTACATCTTTGTCTTTTGAAAACCGGAAGTGATCAAAATAAATAATAATACGCGTAATATGCACACACCTGAAAAAATGGCTGAATGGAAGGACTCCCCCTTAGTTTTTTTGTCGGTAGCGTATTCATTTATATTCCTGGAAGAGAAACAAATATACCATTCTTTAGAGGGAATGTAGGGCTTCATTAGCATACTTAAATGTTTGTCTTTGGAAAACCGGAAGTGATCAAAATAAATAATAATACGCGTAATCTGTGTGAAAACGGCTGAATACAGCATCACAACGTAAATCGATATATATGTATGGATATATATGTATGGATGTATATTTATACGTATATAAACATATGTAAGGGATGTATGTATCTTGGATACATAGATCAGTTTCAAAACACACATAATTTTATATTTGTTTATCCAAAAAGTACAAAATGTACGCAATAATATAAAATATCGCTAATTAAGGGGGTTCCATTGTTAAAAGTGATGTAATTTCGAGGGGCATTCACATAATGTACAATTAAATATACCATTCTGTGCAGAAATGAATGCTGAATCAATTGCTGTATTACAAGTTATGATATGTGAAACCAAACACGAAATCCAGGGGGTCGTCTCAACCCCCCCCCTTGGTAGCCGATGTCACAAAAAAAGCTTGGTAGCCCTAGGGTTGAGGGTAATGATATCGCTAAAATTGAATTCTAGGCTGTCTGATTTGAAAACACAAGAGCCCCATGGAAGGGTCTATTTTAATACACAATCATTACAACCCGATTTATCACCAAAAGTTTAAACACAAAACACTGTCACTTTCAAAGTTAGCATAACTGTGATGTTTAACACAGATTCATTAATGCAGAACAATGACAACATTGTCAGCGTTAACGTTAACGTTACATATTAAGGTTTCGAATCTTTTTAGCAGTCTAGGCTATTATATTTAAGCATACAGTTTAAGGACTTAATTGTCAGCTATGAGAAAACATACCGACTGCGTGTCCGCAGGTCATTATGGCACGCGGACTGTCATCGTCTAATCAAAACACATCTGGATGTTTGTCAGATGTGGTTATCTGCATCCTCTCGCTGGCCTCGAGGAGTCTTGGCCTTGCCTGTAAGTCAGATACTGATGACCACACTCCACCATCCAGTCTTACTGTCAGGTAAAGATTGCCTTTGTTCACAATGTCGTAGTCAGATAGACGTTTGTTGCTGCTGATCTCCAGTTGTCCTTCTAAAAAATGGCAAACATAATAATTTTACACAGAAAATGCCACATTTCCAGAAATAAAATGTTGAAGTGTTAAAAGGGTCTAGACAACATCACATACTGAACCAGTGAAAACTTCGAAAGTTGTTGTTATAGCAAAAATAATCCAAAATAGCAACCCTTTAAACTTCGCTCACATCCGTTTCAATGGTTAGAAAGTGAAGTGCAAGCACTTTAATCAGCATCTCCGAAAAACCTCGAGTAACCACTTAATCTCTCTCTCTCTCTCTCTCTCTCTCTCTCTCTCTCTCTCTCTCTCTCTCTCTCTCTCTCTCTCTCTCTCTCTACTCTCTCTCTCTCTCTCTCTCTCTCTCTCTCTCTCTCTCTTCGGTTTCTCGTTTTTTTAACCTCATAGATCCTCAGGACAGTCATCATCAAAGCTACATCGCACTGTTGGTATATCCTAGGCTTCTTGCATTAAACTGCTCAGTGGTGTTTGTAAATGGCAGAGCTTCTGATTTGTCACGATCTGTCTAACTTGACACAAACACTTGCACTACGTTGCTATCAATTGACTTAGAAATAAACAAACCCTCATTCCAATTAAAATTGTTTGTATTACACCCTAAAGTGCTCCAATTGTTCTGGAAGCCGTGACTTTTGGACTTCGGGGCTTAAACACAACGACGGCGACAGTTATTTGGCTAAAAAATAGCATCACAAATTTCAAGTTAGACTTTTCACTCGTGCATGTATTCTCCTGACTATCTATTTCCATAATTATAAACTCTGCCACTGATCGTCCTCTGTCATTGTCAGTCCCAAGCCTGGATGAAGCAAGAGGGCGACGCTAATGATCCATGTTATCACACAGCTGAAACTACCACTGAAACTACCTACCTACCTATTTCTATATACAAGTAAAAATTTAAACTGGCACAATCTTAGCTCAAAACTGTTCAGATGTGCTCGTAAGATATCGCAAAATCGTTGGCCGCCCAACATTCATTCCTTCATAACTGATGCAAGTGAAATCAATCCATTTTCTATTAGTTCATCAATTTCGACAAAGAAATTAAATAAAATCGCTTTGTTGTAAATTAACCGATTCGCATATGCAATACACCCGACAATTGCTTGCTCTCAGTTGCTCAATAATACCCCGAAAACGTATCATTTGACATCCAGATTTTAACCTCTGACATTGGTTACACTTTTCATCGCGGTTATGTACAATCTGGACTCTCTTTTAAACTCTTAAATAACGTATAAGTGTTTTCTGACTCAACAGCATTAAATACTCTTATTACCCTTACATACTCGAGAAAAACAAGTACATAGGGATTCAATTCAAACTGCAGACGACGGACTGCTGTTGAGCATAAAATCCTGGAAGAACTACCTTAACTGTCTTACCATTCTACCTACTCACCAGCTCTGTACCTTTTCCATTGCTTTGCGGACCTATCTTTCCAAACTGAACACGATCTTTTAGAATAGCCCATCCTGACTCCTGCTCGTCCCATCATCGAACTCATGCTCTAGTTCAATGCATTTCCACGTACCATAGTCATCTGTCTGTGTGCCTGTTTTTTCGCCAAATTTGTTTTTGACTAAGAGCTTTGTGCAAAAGTTGGCTCCCTACTTCGCATTTTGAGAGCTTTAGAAATCCAGAGAGTAGCGCTACAATTAAGATTACAAGACGGAACTTAGCACAAAACTGCCATGCGGACCAAGGAGATAACAGAATAGGAAGAACAGAGCAGACAACTTTAGACTGCTATAATATCTATTTAGCAGAAATTAATTGAACATTCAAGGTGACCTGGTTGTCCCTCTAACCCGAAATTCCACGGTTCGGTGTTGGAGGAAGGGCGGACTCTATTCACATTTTGTACTCTAAAGTTCATGATACATGTAGGCACTATGGACTCTAGAGTAGGCTACAGCATCATAATTATTCGAAAGTTGTCTTGTTTTGTCAGATTTATTTCTCTAGTAGTGGCGCTATATAAATTTGCAATTATAGATATCATAGTTACAAAAGAATAGGCAATTTCTCTGCTGGCCGCACAATACTTGTACTGAAACCAAGGAAGTGAATACTTTACCAGCGCATGTCAAGGTATACTGTTCGCTTCTTGGCGCATTGCCGTGTTTCTTTAGTTCGTCGTACAGCTCCGCAGTTGTGCAGTTCTGAAAACAATAATATAAATCAATACATTGTCACATCTCGCACATTAGCGCGGACAGCAGCGTTATGGAGTTTCTTCTGAAAGTTGGCTGATGTGAATTCAAACTGCCTTCTGACTGCCAATGCACCACGCTGCCACTGCCAATGCATCCGCCATGTTCAGTGCCCACGACTACCCTTATTGTCTTTCCCACCGTCGCCACCACTACCTCTGCATTATCGATAACGAAAAGTCACCATCACCCATTATTAATCACCATATTTTAATAACCGAAGCGTAGTGAAGCCCAGAAAGGATCAGCGTGGTCATCGTTGTTGCTACAAGCGTCTACATATCCACTTCTAGGCTGTTTTAAACAACTTTCAAGCTAGGAATTATTTAGGTTCAATGTTATGAGGTTGCACTGTAACTCTAAACAAAACTAGACGTAGTAGCCTAGAGACTATAGAAACGGACGTAGAACACTAACCTCAGGTACAGTCACTTCAATTATTTGATGATGACCTAAAAGTACTGATATTTGCCATAACTTCTCCATTTTTCCACTGTTCATTATTCAGAGTTTTAGCACTGAATGCAGCTTCTACGAATTTGAAAATCTCTGTTAGGTTCAGCTAAGTAGCCTACGCAGAGAATAATGTGCTAAGCTTGTCGTCTTATAAGCTACAATTAACCACTTGCAACTGCTAGACTTTTATTTTCTGTTTTTAAACTATTGCGTGAAGAGCTTTCAAAGTCCATGTTAACGAGATCTTTTTGATGAAGGATGTAAAAGCATTCAAATAATGACTTTGCTGTATATCGTCGATTGATAAAGCCTGTGTTATGACCAATCTGGCGCCCAGTTCGTCTTCGTAGGCTAACTCGGTCCGTACATAACCGTGTAATCTAGACCTCCTTTACAGATAAGTAACAAAGCGTAGAACGTCTTCATGGAAATTCCAGTTTTGCACTGGTAAAAAAGTGAAAGTGTAAGTACTGTAATCGCCATAACTGAACATCCACATGTAACCATATAACCTCTCTCTCTCTCTCTCTCTCTCTCTCTCTCTCTCTCTCTCTCTCTGCCTCTGTCTCTGTCTCTCTGTCTGTCTCTGTCTGTCTCTGTCTGTCTGTCTCTGTCTGTCTGTTTCCCTCTGTATATTTATATATCTCTCTATGTCTCTATGTCTCTCTCGATGTCTCTCTCGATGTCTCTCTCGATGTCTCTCTCTTACTCTCCCCTTTCTCTCCTTCTTCTTTCCTTTCTCTGTCTTCTTTCTCTAGGCTATATCTCGTTGCCGTTTCCCTTTCTTTCTTTCCTCTCTCCTTTCTCCGTTTCTCTCTGTTCTCTATTTAATTTCATTCCATTCTCTCTCTCTTTCGCTATCTCTGCATCTCTGCAACTCTCTAGCTGTCTGTCTGTCTGTATGTCTTTCTCTTCTTCTCACCCTTGATATATAGGTCCACTCCATGAAATCTCTAGTACGTTAATAATTGTACATGTACTAGATACTTATTATATGATTGCACTCTATTAGATAACCTCTGTTATCCATCTAGCAACAGACAGGGTTGCGGGTTCGAATCCACCTCAAAAGCCGCCGCGTAGGGACCCTGGGCAAGTCCTTCACTCGCAATTGCTCATGCTCTTCGGCGTGAAACTCCGATTCAGCGTCCGCGCAGTAGTCGGGAGCGCCTCTGAATGGGCAATCTGGTAGAGGCGCTATAACAAGTGTTCAAATACAATACAATACAATACAATAGGTGGCCCTAACCAGCGGGACTCTGGTCCCTTCTGGGTTCCCTTTTGCGACCAACAGATCTTTGTTCTTTGTACAACGAAATGTTACTTTGTCAATGTTAAGAGCAATAAATTGATGGTTATGGTTATGGTTAAATCTGTTTCTCAAGTGTTGCTTAAATACCTTATCGATAATGCCCTACGATCATCTAATCTGCATGTATAACCACATTTTCGTCATTTGAACCACGACCGGTTTTTGGAAAAAAAACAACAATAATTATTATAACCATTCATATCAGTTTCTTTTATCAGGCATAATGCGCTCAAACGAGACAGCCCAGTTACTAACTGCTGCAACACAAACTCCTATAAGATCTTAGAGTACTGCGAAGACCACACAATGATTCGCATGCTATAGTATACCTGTAGGCTCTGGCAGTTTCAAATATATATATATCATGAGAAGGCACCGGTAGCATTTCTTGACGTAGGAACAAAATATCTTTATGTTGGAAATTAAGGATGACTTGCTCTGCAACGATTCACCCCTATCCACATCATATCATGGAGCCGGCCCCTTTCTTTCTGTGGAGGCTGCGGGCGAATCGAATTCAGTGAAACCTTTGCAACTTTCGAGTGCTCCTGTGTGCATTGTGGAGCAGAGGATGCCTAAATGAATCTTATAGGATGGAAAGGTGCAAGTGCAGTGGGAGGTTTTTAAGGTAGCACCAAACAAGGCGAATCGAGGTCTCAGATATCAATCATTTTTTTAAACTGAAAGTAACAGTAGAGCCAAAATTCTTCAGTTCAAGAGTTACAAACTTGTGGAATGGTTTGACCGATACTGTTATATCAGTAGAAGGGTTCTAGGACAATAACCCCGGACAATAACCCCGGACAATAACCCCGACAATAACCCCCGGACAATAACCCCCGGACAATAACCCCTATGCTGATATATTAAGTATATAAATATACAAATAATGTATATTAATTATACAGTTTATATATTAATTTATTAGAGATATATTATAGAACCATGCAACGTCAGAGTATGAAATTAAATGTGTAAAAGAAAATGTTGTTTATTGTTAATTAGTTTATTGAACTTAAAAAGAAAGGTTGTGAGCTATTCCATGTAGTCAAGACCATTGCGCTCATTGTAGTTGCTAATGACGGCCAGAATCCGTGCATTGGAGTCAGCATACTACTTCCTCGTCTGTCTGTCTGTCTGTCTGTCTGTCTGTCTGTCTCTCATTTGCTCTCTTTCTTGATGTTTACATGTAGGTCATTAGGTCAATTAACATGAAATCCATATCTAAAGTGCCGCTTATAGCCTATCGATAACGCCCAACGATCATTTAATCTATAACCACATTTAACATCAGTTGAACCACAAACATTTTTGGGGAAATTAGAACGAACGAAAACGCGGTTATATTTTATGGATCCATGTCAGATTCGGGCTTTTATCCGACTTTTCGCAAAAGAGATAGCACAGCAACTGACCTCTGCAACACATAGGTCTACTCTTAAGATCTTAGCCTACCGCGAAAACCACAGTAAATTACTGGGCAGCCATGGTGCTGCTATCTTAAGCTAAATTTTATTGTGATTCGCATGCTATACCTGAAGGTTCTGGCAGTTTAACATAAATATCATAAGAATTTCTAGCATTTCTCTAGCATTCTCTAGCATTTCACAACGTAGGTACAAAATATCTTTATGTTGGAAATTAATACTGACTTGCCTAGCAACGATTCACACCTTTCCGCTTCATATCATGAAGGCTGCGTACGGTGATAATACACACAGAGTCACTGGGACCTAAGCTCAACCGTCATTTTATGTAAATTGTGACCATCGTTGCCATTAACAGGATAGCTGAACGTTGCATTTGAACATGAATTAAGTCGGTATCGGGCAAGTATTTAGTACCGTTTCGTTAGCAGGACTGGTGTATGTACAGTTGTACATGATGTCCATAAAAAGAAACTTTAGATAAATTACAATAGGTGAATTAAATTTTGAAATATTCTAATAGGGGCCTATATTTGAAACGTTGTGTCATTTCTTGAAGAGACTTATCCATTCTGCATACGGAATTCTTGAAGTAAATGCTTTGCTTCGTAAGTCTTATTTGACATAACAGTTTTTTTAACAATCCTGTTTTCTGTACTGAAAGCCATAACGGTAAGAATAAGCAAAAGTAATAGCGTAGGCCTAATAATACGACGATGTCTTAAATGATCGGTCATAAACTATGAAAGTTATTGATTAAAATATAAGTACGAAAAGAAGAAACTTTTTTGTTTAATTTTTAACTTTAAAAAGTTGCTAACTATAATTTGCCTTGGGTTAAATAATTTTGGACACCGCAGAGACGATAGTTAGGTTCTTTTGGAGTGTAAGGAATAAGGATGCTCTTTATTATTCCTCAGCAGCTCGGATATGAGTAGTGTATTTTTAACAAGACAGAAAAGTTCAGTTCATTTTATTAAATTTTTATTTTCAAAAATCACAAACATTGCATAATGCAGTGTACAAATATTATGTTCCAGCGATGCAACTGGCAGACCCAGAAGGGACTCAACACCCAAGTCCTGCTTATTATGGTTGACAACAAATTGGTTTAAAAAACGATTGGCATAGACATAATAGTCTTAAACTACAGTAATAGTTTCACACAACAGAATAAACAGAATCAGAACTAAATAGCTTAACTAACACAGCCGTGGTTGACAACAAATTGGCTTTAAAAAACGATTAGCATCGACCTAATAGTCTTAAACTACAGTAATAGTTTCACACAATAGAATAAACAGAATCAGAACTAATTAGCTTAACTAACACAACCTATGATTCACTCAATGTTTTTTTAATTCAAATATTCATAAAGAGCAAGTTGTATTGCAGCGTTACAAATAATTAATAAATTCATTCATTCATTCATTCATTCATTCATTCATTCATTCATTCAACAAGCAATACAATAAGGAAGAGCCTGTGTTAATGCTCTTGGGTATTGGATGAAATGAAGAAGCATGTAGATAGTTTACATGGAGTGTAGTAGACGCTGGTGTAATGTAGGCAGGCAGTTGCGCCGTCAGACGCCAAGAAAGAGAAAGTGGACGCCGTAAACACAATAATTGTTTTAGACATACATGCAAATGTAAAACATTGCTAGTCATTTGATCAATCAAATAATTGTTTTAGGCATAAAACATTGCTAGTCATTTGATCAATCAAATAATTGTTTTAGGCATAAAACATTGCTAGTCATTTGATCAATCAAATAATTGTTTTAGACATAAAGCATTGCTAGTAATTTGATCAATCAAATAATTGTTTTAGACAAAAAGCATTGCTAGTCATTTGATCAATCAAATAGTAATTGTTTTAGACATAAAGCATAGCTAGTCATTTGATCAATCAGAGGTCATCATTATCCTAGTGATAATGAAGCATAAAACACTAACGCTACATGTATAGACGAAAACTCTTAACGTCTTAAATATTTACACTCAGTTTCAGCGCTGACAACGCAGTAACATGCGGTCATCGTGAAATTTTCATCGTGCCATTTGAATGATTTGGTCACTAACATTCATTGTCTATGCTGATCAGGCGGAAATTCCAACGCAATACGACGACATTTAGAGATTAACATTTAGAGGTTCTCATTTGTGTCACTAATATTTCATTTTTAGCTAAAAAAAAGTGGTCGCAAATGCGTCTATTGCGTCCGCGTGCCGGCGCCACTGTAGGTAGTTAAAGTTTCATTGTCGACGCGGCCTAAGACCAAGGCTAGCATGATGATCATTAACACAGGACTGTCAGCCCGGTCAATTTTCTGTGCTTCTGGGTGCACTCTTTCTTAGACTTATCTAGCGCCACAGTAATCAGTCCTTGCATATCTTCTTGTGATAATGAGGTCTAGTCATTGCCGCGTACAAAGATATTTTGTAGACAGTCGAAAATCAAACGGAACTTAGATCAAGTTGTGAATTCTACATAAGAAAGGAACAGAAAGTTATTATAACCTTCCTCGATGATTGAAACGGCTAAATGGGTAGATCATTGTGGAAGTTAACTTGAAGGAAGACTTGAAGACTAAGTTAGCTGGCTCATAACAGTTGAACAGTCTTAAATATATTTATCTGATTCTGAAAATTAAGAATGAATAGGGAAGCCTATAAATGCATAATAAAATTAATGTGTGGGAAGAAAACTTTAAATGTCGATGATCATATTCCTCTGAACTGCTAACGGTCCATAAGCGGCTTCTGAATTAAACTTCTGATTAAAGAAAGCAAGTTGTAAGTATTACAATGCATTGTCTACTGAGAGCCGAAACGTTTCTTGACACTGTTACAGTACAGCACACTTGCTAGGAGGAGGTGGGGGAGGTGGCATGTTTGGCTGTTGGCGAGGGGCTAGACCGCAAGCTTCGTTAGGCCCTGTTCCACAGGGATAGTGTTTCAGGCAAATGAAGCAGAAATCATACTTGCAACGTTTGGTTGGACATTTCATGTGCTTGCATTTTTCTGTATGTTCAATTAGCGTCAAGCAGTTCGGGCATGCGCGTCTAGAAGGACATTCAATACCATTTAGAATTTTAGTGTCACAATTTGCCAGACACTCGAAGATCTCCGCATGATCTCCGCATCCAAGGTTGCCGCACAATACAGCTTTGCTGCTATTTCGCCACTCCTTCAGACATGACCAGCAAAAGTCGAAGTTTCTGGCCTTGTCTGAAGTACACTTCATGCAACGGATTCGATTATCATTTTCGTTTAACCGACGACAGGAATTTCCGCATCCAGGACACTCCTTTATTTCTGCCGATTGATCCGCAAGTCTGTTTGAAATCATTTTCAGTTCAAATTCGCTAGTTTCATTCGACGATAGACATGCAGCATCTATGATCGACTTAAATGGCCACACAGTATCGCAGTCAGGACATTTGATCAGGTGTGCTCCATTATCCAGCGCATTGTAGCAGTGCAGAGCCAAAGAAGACGGCGCTAAATTAAAAATTAAAATGTCGTAAATGGACCTGAATTGAAACTGATAGTTAGTGGGTGAGAAACGGTTTTGCTTAACAAGTGCGTCAACCGTTAGATGATAATGTCTATTAAAGTCTGGGCTGCTGCAAACACTGACACGCTGCGATTTGGGACCGGCTATGATTATACCGTTCAGATAATGGCGACACCTAATGTCCTTTTTTGTACTCGCTTACCGAGTGTCCCACTAGCAAAACAGTAGCAAATGCATGATGTTCAATCAACATTGTCATGAGATGGGTCACTGGTTCAAAGCTTATCAATTGGCGGCCTTTTCTGAGGCAACTGCAAAAACTGACAATTAAGAAAACTTACATAGTTGTCGCCAGCATATAAAGTGGGTAATTATAGTGGACGCGCTACATTTACCATTTCCATACAGTCCTCTGTTACTAACTAAAATATATATTATGTCTCCTGCAGTGATGGGCAAAATACTTTTCAAAAGTATTTTGAAAATACAAAATAAAATACTTAATACTTTTACAAAATACTTTTCAAAAGTATTTTGAAAATACAAAATAAAATAGTATTTTGAAAATACTTTTGAAAATAGTTTTCAAAATACTTTTGTGAAATCAACATTTCCTATTTTTATTGCTACTCACTAGTGTATACTGTTACATCGCATTATACTGGGGCGCGGTGGTATAGGGGTATGTTCGGTGCCTTGCAGCTGGAGGGTTGCGGGTTCGAATCCACCTCAAAGCCGCCGCGTAGGGACCCTGGGCAAGTCCTTCACTCGCAATTGCTCATGCGCTTCGGCGTGAAACTCCGATTCAGCGTCCGCGCAGTAGTCGGGAG
Source organism: Aporrectodea caliginosa (assembly GCA_020284085.1). NCBI lineage: Eukaryota > Metazoa > Annelida > Clitellata > Crassiclitellata > Lumbricidae > Aporrectodea > Aporrectodea caliginosa. Next base: position 3,143,601 of record JACEVL010000085.1, on the reverse strand, counting down.
CGCCTCTGAATGGGCAATCTGGTAGGGGCGCTATAGCAAGTGTTCAAATACAATACAATTAGTGTGCTTGACAGTTATCTATAGTTTCTAATGACTTGAAGCAATGATATAATTGTAATTGACATTAGTAGCTTCTATGTTGTGATGGTGTCTAATGCACGATGCATCAACCAATCATAAGACGATCAATTTGTTTAAGTTGCTATGGAGTGCCAAGTAGCAGAAATTCTGTCTTCGATGGGCTAAGGAGGAGTTTATTGGCCGCCATCCAAGACTGAAAATCAAAGACAGCAGACAACAACCCCAATTTCCCTCCAAATATGAGTCACATGACAGACTGTCAAATGAAATGTAGATGTGAGTATCATCAGCATAGAAATGATATCCCAGCAAATGATTATTATCCAGCAATGTTCCTAGTGGTGTGGTGTATAATGTAAAGATAAGAGCACCAAAACCCTGATATATATATCCTGATACAACAAACTCACAAGCAATTATTGGTGACCAGAAGATTAGTAATTAAGCATTATAACATTAAAATAATGATTTTGGCAGAAGATTTGTAGAAAAAAAATTTTTTAAGTACTTTGGAAAAGTATTTTGGAAAAGTATTTTGGAAAGTATTTTGGAAAGTATTTTGAATTCTCCAAAATACTTTTTAAAACTATTTTGAAAATACTTTTGCAAAATACTTTTCAAAAGTATTTTGAAAATACAATATAAAATAGTATTTTCTATTTTGAAAATAGAAAAGTATTTTCAAAATAGAATTATTGTGCCCATCACTGGTCTCCTGCTTATTTTATCGCTCTCTGGTGCAGTTGTTAATGCGGACTTTCAAATTTAAGCAAATAAAGCAGCTAAACTCAATTGCTTTACTTAATTTAAATTAATTGTGTGATTAAAAAGACGATGTGAGCTGAGATGAAGTTATAAGGCTAATGATTTTGATATGATGAAATGGATGATTTTTGCAACTCATTTATCAAACTTACCAATGGCGTGGTCACAGGACATTTTAACACGAGGAGTTATGCTATCCATGTCCAAAATGTCCGGAAGTTCATTCGTAAGTCTTCCTGTTAGCGATGGTACTTTAGTTGGATCTCGAGGCTGATTCCGTACATCCGCTTCAGTTGGCCATCCGCCACCATCGGCATGTATGATTAGTCGAATATTACACTTGTCTCTCAAACAGTCAACGTCAACCAAACGACTTTGATTGTCTTGTTGCAACTCCAAGCCTAACGTAATAAAACAAGCACAAAGTAGGCCTATATTGTCCTTTAATTACAATAATGATATTCTTTAGTAACTAATACGATTCCCTACTTGAGTGACATAATAATTAGCCTACATAACGAGGAGATCAAATTTGTTTCTCTCACTAATCACTAGGATTGCACGCATGAACAGTGTTTTGTATATTTTTTACAATAAATGTTATTCCTAGAGAATTCCTCGTAGGCCTAGGTGGCCAAGCCAAAGATTAATCATCCACTTAACACAACACAATATAACATAACAAAACCATAACAATAGGCTAATAGGTCCTAGACGTTACATGGGTTTTAAGCGGTTCAGAAGACATTATTCTGTGTTAGAACTCCTGCAAATCTTACATTAGACATTCGATTTCGGGAGGTTTGAAATGTTAGAACCTATAGCAGTCTCTTTCTTACGTCTAAACCTTTGTTGTTCTTAGCTTTACACAGGAAACAATGACAAACGATGTAAGAATGCGCTTAAATACATTACCGTCAGCAGCTAGAAAGGTCAAACGTTTTTGTCTTCGAAACACACTATACTTTGATCGAAATTTCTTGAAAAGAGCTTCCACAGATTCATTCTGTACAAATGCAATAATCTAAACTTTAAACATATATAGCAGTGCTAATTTTCGGGTACAATTTCACCATAATGTATTCAATTGAATGAGCGGGGCACAACATAATTGACACAGGCCTACATCAAACGGCAACTAATAAATAGCAATACTTTCCGACTATGAGACTCAACTTCTGGCAGGAGACCAGTGGTAAAGATTGAAGTCTACTGCTTTTTACTATATCTCATGGTTGAACCATGAGATATAGTAAAAATTATTATTTTTCAACAAAGGACTATTTTACATAGCGTAGGTAAAACATTACATAATGCAAACGAGAAACTAGGCATGAAAATTTAGAATGTAAGAGTATTTTAAGAATGTATTTCTTACCTTATTTATTGTCACTAAAATAGTTCGATTTGTATCGGTAAGGATGGAAATTTGCCAGAAGTCACTGTAAGAGTTCATCATTGCTGGTCCAATACAGGTTCGTAAAAATAGTTTACAGTTTACTTAAAAGCTTTTCGTCTCAGCAGCGTTGTTGATAGTCAAAACGTGTGATAAAAACCTTTAACATATCAAAGATCATTATAAATTTAGAAGAAGTTTCATGTAATATAAACAATAATAATCAGATCCAACTTTAATTATATTTATTTATAATTGTAATCATAAATGTGCATAGTGCTCATTCAACGGAGACTCATGAGATATATTACCAGCAGTAAAAGTCGCTCCAGGGTTTGATTTCACGGCCAGATATTATTTAGGTCGAATAAAGATATCATACAGACTACCCAGTGTCACTGGGCCAGTGATAAACCTACAATTATTATAGTGCGTTTGCAGTGCGCCACTTGCGCCAATACGGAATGCATAATTTTATAGGCTATAAGCTACAAAAAAAATAATCGTTGCAACATACCTGCACAATAAACATGGATTCGCTTGAATTTAATAGGTTTGGTGTGTCTAGAATCGTGTGCTTGTATGTAATTATTGCAAATTCAAAAGATTGCTGCTTTAGAACAGTCACAAACTTTAACTAAAACATAACCCTCACTTTTTAATTCACACTCTGGACCGTCATGGTATGACGCCCCGTGCATCAAATAACGGTGTTAAAGAAATCGTTAGTTGCAGTAGGGCCTCTACTACTTTGCGATAGGGTTTCATACTTGCCCGAATCACTCCAAAATGATCACAGTGTTTTGACCTGCAGAAGTAAAGTATAATCGTACGCACTATCCGTTTGTCACTTTGTCAGAAACTATACACGATACACCCACCAGAGCAGCGTAATGGGACAATACACAGCGCCGACAAAACACCCAAGTTGCACATGCTGGAAACTCCCACGTAGACATTCCAGTGTTACATCCTCCCTTAAAAGCCAAAGTATTATGTAGGCTATTCGTTGGCTGGAAAGTGAAAATGCAAGGACGTGCTTGCGTTTTCATTTTCGTCATGGTGTCTTGGAAAATCCACACATAACCATATGAACTCTCTTCCCTTTTTCTTTCTCTCTGTCGCTTTCTCTCACTCATTCTTTCTTTCTCTCTCACGCCTCATTCTCTATCTTTCTCTGCGCCACTCTGCATCTATAGGTTTACTTACCGAAGTCCTGTTTCTGAAGCGTTCTTGAACACAGTCTATGTACAGCGCCGAAAGATCATTTACTGTAAAACCACTTTTCACATCATTTAAACCACGGACATTTTAACAAGTCAACACGATGGGAAACTTGGCTATATGATAACCACCCTCATCCGCAACACAAAATATTCTTTTATCTATCCCTCACAACTCTCGCATAAGAGACAACAGAACGAGTGACCACTGCAACACACATTGTACAGAACTGCATGGTAAAACCACAGCAGTTTAGGCAACTGTGAATCTTACGCTAGAATTTGTGTCACCAAAATTTCCACATTTGATCTTAAAGTGACGCAAGCTGTTATTCAAGCAACTTCTTTTATTTAAATTCATCTAGTAAATCTGGTAAAATTATTTTCAAAAATTGTTATTTGGAGGCATCCAGGTATCGCAGTTTCATTTAGTATTTTATCACGGATCTCAGCCAGACTGCGCAGAGAGAAACGTCTTTTGCTGAAAATGAGGTTACAGGAGTGGCAAGCTGCCTTAATTCTCTCCTCTTCTAATCTGCTTGTTGAAGTGCTTTAGTTGTTGGACGTGGTTCGCAAGGAGTAGGCTAGCTGACAAGTATGCAGGAGTATTTGGAAACACTGATGGATCAGCATCTTTCTTCAAAATAGCTTCGGCACAGTAGTCTTTCTCCGGTCTATTTTTTTCTTTTAGGATTCTTATCTTGGTTGTATTCTACAGAATCACTTTCTGTGCAATGTAAGGAGCAGAGATCTGAATTGCTTGTCGGTTAAAAGTCCTTTGTGAGATTTGCTCTTATCCACTTTTCGCAGAGTTCTTTGTCTTTGAAAGGATAACATTGTAAAGTGATTAATTGTATGGTCCACAGATTTCCCTTTTCAGAATCATATCCACTTGTACATCCAGATGCAAAACATTTTCTTCCTATTTTGAATCAGGTAAATCCAAACATTATAGTTAGGCCCGTATATGAAAGCTATTGATAATGCCTTGGTGTTTTTTATGCCTAAGGGGTTATGCTTCTTTTAGTTGTTATCTTACAACTATAACCTTTTAAATTATCTACCTCAACTGTAAACATAACTAACCTAAATGTGTAAAAATTAAAGTTACATAACATTACCAATATTCAGCTACTATGAGTAAAAACTGCAAATTCTGTTTGCAATGATACAACTCCATAATTATAACAATCTGTTGTGTAGTCTAGCACATTCCTGTAAAGACTGGGTCAGTACGTCGATTGACTCACTATACATTAGACATTTGCTGCAAAAGTGAATGGCAGTAGGTCAGCTAGTCAGCTACCTAACCAATCTCGCCATATCTATTAAGACCTTTTTGGCTGTGGCAATTTTCGCTACTTTGAATGGCCTCCCACCCACACTATTGGCTACACTTATGATGGGGCTCTATCTTGAATCTTCTCAATCCCTGAAGGCGTTTCTGTATCTACGGGGCTTCTAAAGCGCCTCTGAATAGTCTATGCTTCGAGCCTGCGAGAGGCGCCTTGTAAATTTATAGATACGAAACGGTGCGATACGATACCGCCTAGAATGGACTTTGAACGCATTTAATCTTTAACGACAAAGGACAACATTGCCTATAACCACAGACTATAAGCTCTAAGCGACAGAACTTACTTAGAAAGACAATCTCGTGACTAATTTTTCAAAACATGGTTATATTATAAAGGGCACTTCATCAGCACTTGAGCTTTTACTGTTCTAGCCGTCGACTCGACCTTGGAACCTATCACGATATATACCTGCGTCGTTGATTTTGTTTTTGACTAAGCATCCTTCTACTAATTCAGCTTCGGACTGGCTAGACCCAAGTATTGCAGTGGTGAAGCTAATGCTAGTGTAACAGTGTTATTTATTTTTATTTACGCAGTGTCAATTATACATTGTCAACATAAACAACTGTTAATTTTAGCAGCATTTCCTGCAGGAACTAAATAATTATAGAGACACCAGGTCGCTGTTGAGGTTATTAAGCACAATAGTATTATTACTTTCAATTTGCAATTTCTATCACGCGGTGTCCAATGCACAAAGCAGCAGCACAAGTTAGAAAGGTGCTTCTAAGAAGTTCTTGTAAGTGCTCTACAATCGGCAGCGCATTAGCGGAGTTTGAATTTTGCCTCATGTGTCCTTCTGTCAACGTCCTTCTCCTGTTGTAGCTCCAGCCAATTGTCTCAAATTAATAATAAGAAATAAACTGTTGATAGTATTCTTTACTTACAAAAACAAACTGCGGCTCTGTGATGTCGTTGTTTAATTGTATGTCTAGCTAATGGATAAAACTATACTAGCCCCAGTTGCTCTTGCTGAATATTTTACTCTCAAAGATGGTTCGTCGCCATGATCATAAACGGACCAAAACGGTCATGTGGAGGCCATGGTTATTTGAGATCGTGTGTTCCAGTTGTAAAATGAGTCAACAGAAAAGACAGCGATCTACGACGGAGGAAGGACGAAAGGAAGTAAGCAGAAATTGGGACATAAAGGAAACTATAGGAGAGGGAGAGAAGGATGGAGGGAGACAGGCAGGCAGACGGCAGAGATGGGAGAGGCAAACAGGCAAGCAGTCACAGAGGCAGAGATAGAGGAACTCGAAGGGAACCGAGGACGGGTAAGGCCGAGGATATCATGGATCGACAACGTCCTGAACTGGACCGGACTTGTGGGTGCTGGCTTAATAAACGCGGTATACGCGACAGAAGACACTGGGCAATTAGAGTCCATTCATGTAGAATACCGTCGCCGCGTCGCGAAACGACGATGGTGACATGTTATGACATGACATGGTTTGATGAATTAGTTCATGCTTGTCAATAGTCGGAAAGTGCCAGATAAGTTGACAGTTTCAGAAACTGTCATCATTGCAGAGAACAGATTAATTTCTCAATCACAACGCCCCAATAGTCGCACACTATGATGATAACAACGATGATGATAACGATAATGATGAGAAAGGTGAGGATGACTGTCAGTTTTACTCTGATGTACAGCCCCGTAAGGATAATCATCACCAGGTCCTCTGCTTCATCGTAATCGTCATTATGAATTTATCATCATCGTCGTCGTCATAGTTATTGTCATTATTCTTCTTCATTATCGTCGTCTTTGGTTCTGGCGAATGGAGATAATAAGTTTAGGCAAAAAGTCTTCGTTTTCTATGGCATAATGTAGATTCAAGGAGCTGTTCCTCGCTCTGACGTGTAGTCCAGTCCCTTGATCGATGGACTCACGGTGGCTGAGTCATCGTAGCAGTGAAGCGAGACAATTCTTTGCTTCAAATATCAAGTCCAGATGAACAAGCTCACAAATGGACGCCGCTCCCTTTCCTGCTGTCTCTGTCGACCTCTGACTGATTGTCTATTTTTCTGTCTGTCTGAATCGTGTGTAGGTCATCTATCGCCACTGTTCATCATCGGTCCTTCTTCGCTGTTCAGATGACCAGCTGAGGTCGATGAATTGGACAAATCCCGTCAAAACGGGGCTTGAACGCTCCGTGAAGTCTTTGACCACGCGACTGAGTGTTTTTGAGACCGGGTGGGAGGCAGAGGGAACTCTCGGCACATTTTGGACTCTAGTGTTCATGACACCTATAGGCACTGTGAACTCTAGAGTACAGCATCTCCAAACACGAGAGTAGGAGGCAGGGTGGATTCTATGCACATTTTGTACTGTAGAGTCTGAGATACCTGTAGGGCCAGTCACAGATGAACTCTAGAGTACAGCATCTCCAAACACGAGAGTAGGAGGCAGGGTGGATTCTATGCACATTTTGTACTGTAGAGTCTGAGATACCTGTAGGGCCAGTCACAGAATGAACTGTAGAGTACAGCATCTCCAAACACGAGAGTAGGACAGGATTCATTTTGTACTGTAGAGTCCGAGATACCTAGGCAAACACTAGAGTACAGCATCCAAACACGAGAGTACTAGGGGTCAAAAAGGGCGACTTCAAAAGGGCGACCATCAAAAGGGCGCATTCAAAAAGGCGCCGCTTAAAATGGCGATTGTTTATAAGGGCGCTGATCAAAAGGGCGCGACAAATTAAAGGGCGACAATCGAAAAGGCGACAAAGTTCGCAATAGTTCAAAGCCCTTATAAAAAACTTTTACGTTGCTAAATTATTCTAATGTCTTCAATGCCGTACTTGACGTTGGTAGCCTATGCCTAAGTAACCAATCTACCATTGTGCATGATAACTATCATCATTCCAGCTTTCATTTCTTAAAGAAAGTTTTCATCAATCCAACTTCCATTTAATTGGAAAAAATTACTTTTATCAATCCAACTTCTATTTAATGAAAGAAATATTTTTCATCAATGGAATTTTTATTTAACAAAGAAATATTCTCATGGGTCCAGCTTCTAATTACGGAAACAATTATTTTATTGAATCCAGCTTCTATTGAATCGAAAACTTAGTTTCATCCATCCAACTTTTATTTACGGGAAAAATTATTTACGTGGCAACATTGAAATCTTTCAGCGTTACAACACATGGCTTACAACTGAAATTTGATTGTGTCCCATACAAGGTTCAGAAGTGGACATCGACAAGCAGCAGTAACCGTGATGACAATTTCTAAAAATATTAGCACGAACGCACTCAGTAGCCTCAGTCTGATTCTAATAAACTAGTGGATCCCTTGAATTCCTTACCATTGTGTAGCCAACAATGACTTCGTGACTTCGTCTTGGTTCGCTAGATGTCAGAAAGAATTCAGGCATGGGCCAAAACATATTGGGCCATGACAAATACTTTGGATGTACGCGGCCTGTTTTGAAATAGGACCATTTGTGAAAGACGATTTATACTTGGCTTTAGATTATGGGCCTGTATGACTCAATATGCTTGAAACTCACTCAGGCCCGAATTCGGGATGGGGGGTGGGGAGTGCCAACGGGTGCTGCAGCAACCGGGCCCGCAGTTTTGAATGACCCGCATTTTATAGGCCTAAATAGGGCCTATGTGCGTGGTGGACCGGAGGTTGTCAGAGGGGGTCTATGGAAGGTAATCAGAGCACCCCGCGCCCGCACTAGCCTTATTCAAAACGTTACTATTTGCTGGGTTTGTGGCAAGATTTCTTACTTAGCTTAAACTTGATCATGTTTAAAATATAATGCTACTTATTCAAGTTTTTTCTTCATTTTGGAACAATATTCAGATATATTTTTAATTAACGAAGCTTTATAGCACCTTTTTCTGCTACGCAGTCAGTTGATGCATTGTGCTAAAGACACCGGCACGGATGAAGTTACCAATCAGTAACTTCATTTTTCAACTTTCGTTATCCAATTAATCAAGATTGAAAATAAATCTAAACGGTTAAAACAATTTTAATTCTGCAGACCACTTTGAAGGTTAATGAACACAACTCTTAAAACACTTGAAGGTTCATAAAAGAATGCTAAAGTATTTCTTAGATAAAACAACCACTTTAGGCTACTTCGGTTTACAACAATTACTAAAATTTAATTGCGTAATCGTAATCGTAAACTGCAAATGTCTAAAACGCTACTCTAAAGCTAAGAGCAGGGCACCAGCTTATTCACTAGCGCTACGTCGAGTCAGAGGGGTTGTCCAGAGATCGAAGTGGGTGTTGAGACCGGTTGCCAGAGGGAGGAAGGAGAGCGGCTGCTCAGGCGGGTTTCGTTGAGGACGAGAAAGCTTCTTCGAAAGCGGATAGATTAGAGCAGGAATTCTTGAAGTGGTGAGACTTCAATTTGAAACGGATAGCCTGTGGTGTGATAAGTAGAGGAGCCTGAGGCATATTATGGTGAATGAGTGGCAGTATTGGTTGAGGAACTATGCGGAATTCAGTGGGAAGTTCGTTCCAGAGTCGAGATGAAGTGTGGGATATGGATCAGTTGGAGAACTTGAGGCGAGTAGTAACTGGGGTACGGGAGAGAGTGAGATAGGAGGAGGATCGGGTAAAGCGCGGTGGCTGGATTGTGAAGAGTTCTTAACCCTAGGGCTACCAAGCATTTTTTGTAACACTGGCTACCAAGGGGCGCGGTTACCACCCCGCCCGGGTTTTCGTATTTGGTTTCACATATCATAACTTGTAATATAGCAATGGATTCAGCATTCAATTCTGCACAGAATGGTATATTTAGTTGTACATTATGTGAATGCACCTCGAAATTACATCACTTTTAACAACGGAACCCATTAATTAGCAATATTGTATATTATTGCGTACATTTTGTACTTTTTGGATAAACAAATATAAGATTATGTGTGTTTTGAAACTAATCTATGTATAAAAGATACACACAATCATCCCTACACATGTTTATATAGTATAAATGTGCATCCATACATATAGATCCATACATATATATATCGGTTTACGTTGTAATGCTGTATTCAGCCATTTTCACACAGATTACGCGTATTATTATTTATTTTGATCACTTCCGGTATTCAAAAGACAAAGATGTAGGTATGCAAATGAAGCCCTACATTCCCTCTAAAGAATGGTATCTGTGTTTCTCTTCCAGGAAGACAAATGAATACGCTACAGACAAAAACTAAGGGGGAGTGCTTCCATTTAGCCATTTTCCACGCATATTACGCGTATTATTATTTATTTTGATCACTTCCGGTTTTCATAAGACAAAGATGTAGGTATGCAAATGAAGACCTGCATTCCCTCTAAAGAATGGTATAATTGTTTCTCTTCTAGGAAGAATAGTCAATAAGCTATAGTCGAAAAACTATGGGGTGGTATCCACCCCCCCCTCCCCGGTGCCTCGGGTATATCAGGTATAACTTTTGAATGGCGTGGGCTACCACCATGATGTTTACCTCAAAAAAATGTGCCAATGAATCTGCTACAGCTACCTAAAATGCAAAAATTATATTCCATATGGGAAAAAATTATGCATAAAAACGTAGGGGGTGGTAACCACCCCCTTGGTAGCCCGAGGGTTAATGGCAGCGGAGAACCAAATAGTCAAAGAATTACCTTATATCCACAATATCAATGAAACAATTCACTAAGATAACGCCTGCATTGAAAGTAAATCTCGAAACAATAAAAAACCGTAGCGTTTCTTTGTTGAACACATAGTTATTTATGTTTTCATGAATCACACATGTATCGGACTAAATTCCCCCATGCACGTCTGCATGGTCTATGGAAAAGCGAAATCTATCGAGTTGCTGATGTCGACCCGAGCATACGTTGATTCGCTGTTGACCAGTGGAACAGTGCCACAGAAGCGTCCTATGTATCCAAGAATTCCAGGTATTCGTTCAATCAGAGAAGTTTCTTTAGACAGGCATAAACTGTGAAGGCTGAATAGTGCAAATTTGTCTCTTGACGCAACGTCGAAGCGATACATTTTCAGTGGCTCATTAAGATGCAACGGCTAATTCTATGCTAAAGGCTAAACAGCTTTCCTTTGTTTATCTGAGCGATACGATTTACTGTAGGTAGCTTTATCAGAAGCAACGGCAGTTTGACTCGTATACGACAAATTAGCAAAATTAAGTTCATGAGTACACTTATAGCAAATGGTCTGCATTAAATCACACGCTACGTGTTCATAGTTCACCTTTAGTATATTATATAGTAAACTCGAGTTCATGCAGTTTATAAAGCTGGGTGTTCATCCCTTAGAGAGACATGATAAGAGTGTTAAAAAATAGTCTGGTTTTGTAATTGTTTCTGATTCTTCTGTTCTAGGTTTGTCTGTCTCATAGTGCCTGTTTTCTTGACATTCTTCTTGTCTTTCTGTCCGATATTCTGTCTGATACTCTACATTTACATCCATCCGTTAGAACATATGACTCTCTTGCTATTAGCACTAACCACCCCTTAGACTGATCACCAAATCAAGTGAACTGTGGTTTTGCATGCCGTATTCCGACAGACGCTTTCTTTCTCTGTTATCCAATTGAGCTAAAAAAAAAGTCAATCAATCAATCAATCAATCATTTTCGTTTATTCTCAACATCAAGCTGACAGGTCGCAACTTGTAACAAGTAACATGTAGGAAAAATTCTCTCAGCTCTGACAGTTAGTTATTAAATGGGTTGAGATAGCAAATATTATCTCAGCTCTAACAGTTAGTTACAAAATGAGAATTAGGCTAGTGGCAATGTAAGTTATATAGGCAACGAATGAGGTAACCAATAAGGTATTGACTGGAGATAATGAATTTAGTAGATGTTTTTAAATAATACACGAGATATGAAATTGCGATCGTCCTTGGTTGGGAGGAGGAAACCGTGTGGCCTCGGTCTTAATTCATAACGGAGGCGGAGGCAGCTTGGAGGAAAGAGTCCATGTAGAACATGGCTTTCATTTGCGCTAATAGCCGCGAATATTCGGCCATCAGCCGCATCCGCCAGTTCCGCAGCGTCAAGGGCCAATAAGGCCTCTGCGCTTCATCCTTGCTATCTGCTGTACGATTCTTCCTCTGTGTTCGGCGGTTGCATAGTCCCACCATGCCGGGGAGGCATACATGAGTTGTGCAATGGTTGTCATCTTGGCAACAACATGCAATGACGGTGGGCGGAAAGGCCATGCGATCGCAGACCCCCAGGGCATATATGGACGACGAAGATGCTGACAGTAGTGAGTCCACGTGGGAGGTCATTCTTAGGTCAGAGCGAAGGGTGATTCCCAGGACCTTCCTTGATTGAATCTACACTCTGGGCTTCGGGAATGACCTGGAGGACGAAGATGTCCGCACGGCCCATACTCATAATTACCATCTCTCGTGTCTTTGATTTATTGAGTTTGAGATCGTTGCCTCTTGCACAAGTTGAGATATTTTCATATTCGCCGATTGCTGTTTGCAACTGAGAGGAACCAATTAACAAATAAGTAAACATAATTGACTAGATTTATGGACAACTTGACGTACAAGATCTTCCGCACAGTTTGCATGTCTATTGGTAATGCGTGCTAACGTCGAATAGCAAAAAAGTTCTAACAGGTAGCCTAAATATAAAAATAATCAAGAAGGCTATACGAAACTTCTGAAACGTGAAATTGATCTTTCAAACAAATCTGGCTGAAACAATTTCTAAAAGGCTTGCCAAAACTTTCTCAACATTTCGTCAAAAAGTCTTCAAAAGCCAATATGTTAACCACTGGTCCACCTGTGCCATTGAGACTTCAGTGCAATGCCGACAGGTGCTTGTATTCCCACTACTCGGCTACTCGGACCCACAAATTGGATAATAGCACATTTAAACAAAATTCACGATATCTTACCACCGCCGGCTATAACTCGGTATCCACAGACTTTCGGAGCCGCGGGATGATCATAGAGTATACGAAATAATTCGCCGACGAAGCAGTTCTGCAAAAATAATTCAGATGATAATCTTACGACTTCTCGGGTACCTTTTAAAAAGGTTTCAACGAGGGACTTCAGATCAATTAGAATGAATCCATTGCCTAAGAACAAGCCCAGAAATGAGACGAAGGACAGATCAAACTTTAGCCACGCAAATGGTTTGTTGTGCTGTTGCACCAGACTTATACTTCTTCTTCTTCTTTTTCTCTTCCGAGTTTCGACGATGAGGCCCTTATTTAAGTGTTCTCTATTGGAGAGGCTTCATAAGGGCCTCATCGTCGGGAAACTGACGGAAGAGAAATAAAGAAGAAGTATAAGTCTGGTGCAACAGCACAACAAACCATTTGCGTGGCCAGACTTATACACAGACAGACAAGCGAAGAGATTGATTGTAATTAGACATTTCTTTTGTAATTAGTGATTTCTATTGTACTGGCGTCTAAGGCACAAGGCATCAACCGATGGCGCACCAAAATCCAAGCCATAATCAGGTCCATAATATTAAGTCTGAAGAATAAGGACTGCAAAATAAATTAACCTTTAACATTTTCGTGCTTTAATTATCCTAATCCGAAAACGCAGGCCGTATACGACTCGCGTCGAACCTGAAGACTTAGGCTACTGAAACTAAGAATCCAATTAAATATTTTGTGATTAACGATAATTGCAATATTGATCGTTCAGAATCAGTTTCAGAATCATTTGAGCGTCACTGATGAGTTTATTCTTAAAGTGGCGCTTAATAAATATCAGGTTACAATATCAAGTTCAATTTTAATTTAGTTTGATATGCCAAACTTCGGCTAACGAGGTCCCATTTAATCTGTTGAAGCTATTGACTGATATGTAGGCCTATAAATTAACAAATATCACCTCAGTGCAACAGACAACTCAACATACAGAAAATACTTCTGGTGCAGCAATAATGCTTAGAAGATTTTAACTTACAGCAGGTACAGTGACAGTAAAACAACGTCCGTTGTGGCGAACAATAATATGCCACCGCTCTCCTCCTGTCGTGTTGGGACTACTTTCGGTTGGAGCTTGACGGGGCGCCACATCACAGGCAGCCCATACAGCTGTCTCGCATGGATACGGCTTCAGGCAGATGAAGCAGAACTCGTATTTGCAGCCAACACAAGTCATATGCTTACACTTTTTGTAGTGCTCTATCAAGGTGAAGCACTTTGGACAAGCTCTTTTGCTCGGACATTCGACGCCGTTCAGTTCCTTCAACGTACAAGTTGCAAGGATATGAAAAAGTGCCTTGTTGTCGCCACATTCAGGATTCCCACATTTCTCAGTACCACTGCCTTTCCACTCTCTTAGACATATCCAACAAAACTCATATTGCTTTTCTGAACGCGCCGTGCAGTTGGAACATACAATACGCTTGTCCGTGCTATTCAGAATCAGAATCAGAATCAGAAAAAACTTTATTGCATCAGATAATGTGACCCGTTATACAAATAGTGAATCAAGTATATTTAACAGGTGTATCACGCTACATGAGGCAAAAGGAGACCCCAAAGGGAGGATTATTCCCGCTAGTTGGGGCGACCTACAAGTTCCATTACAAACCAATGATTGTACGGTCATGAGACAGTCCAGAAATTACGACATTTTGTGAGGACGGAGGAAATCTTTAGCTGAGCAAAAAAACAACGGGAGGGTGCATACCTTAACTATTAAGAAAGATACAAGAAGATAGACACTAGTAACGGCGGGCAAAAACACAAAAAATAACATAGTGCTTGGGCAAAAGACCCCAAAATAACCTTAACTAAAATCCTTAACTAAAATCCTTACTACTAAAATAAGTAAACTGAGGAGGTAGAGGAGACGCGAAATAAGGAAGAGGAGAGTTGAAAGAAGGAAGAGCGAGAGAGCAGAGAGATCAGGAAGGGAAAGTGAGGAAGAATGCAAGATATGAGAAGAGAGGAGACGAGAAGAGGAAGGGAAAGAAAAAGGAGAAGGCTAGCCATTCACAGGGATCCTCCACCACCGGGGAGGTCAGTCAGATGACGTTATGAGATATGCTTTAAATCTAATCTTAAATAAGTAGATATTTGGCGCAAGGCGTATGTCTAATGGAATGGTATTCCAGAGATTTGGGCCATAGAACTTTATGCTGAATACTCGTGAATTGGTACGAGCATAGGTTGATCTGAGAGAAGTGGCATTCCTAGTGTCGTGGGAGTGGATTTGAGAACCAGCTATAAAATAGCTATGAAATAAACTCGGGAGAATATTATTTTGAGATTTGTAAACGAACTCTCCGATTTGAACTGCTCTTACTTGCTTCAAGTTTAACAGATTTAATTTCTTAAAGATGAGATGAGTGTGAGAACTCTTTGGGGCACCTGCAATTACTCGGATAGCTTTTTTTTGTAAGATAATTAGTTTACTAATTCTTGAGTCGTAGTTGGAGGCCCAGATCATATTGCAGTATGTTAGATATGGGAGGATTAGAGAATTATATAAATTCAACCTGGCGGCTTGAGGAAGAAGGTGGGAGACCCTATATAGAATACCAATGTTTTTAGCGAGTTTTTTGGCAATGAAATTAATATGTTCTCTCCAGGATAAGTGGCTATCGACCGTGACTCCTAGGAATCTGGCGGACTCGACTCGTAATAATGGGGTTCCTGCCATTTCCAGGGCAAACTCCCTTGGTGATGGTTTTCGATGAGATCTGAATAATATTATGTTTGTTTTGTCAATGTTAAGGGTAAGACGATTGGCTAAGAACCATTTATTAACTAGAATTAGTTCAGTATTAACTATTTGTTGTAGGGTTTCCCAAGAACGAGTACAGAATGCGCTGCACTTAGGGCATGATTTGATCTCTTCTTGTTTCTTTCTCATTCTGTTGAAAAGAGCTTTACGTTCAAACTCGTGTCTTTCAACCTCTGAGAGACAAGCAGCTTCTCGTATCTGGCTAAACTTCCATCGCGTGCCACAATCGCGATCAGGACATTTGATCGACTCCTCTCCCTTTTCCAGTTCATGGTAGCAGTGCAATGCGAGTGACAGTGGAGCTGTTAGAAAAGAAATTTCAGGCACATTAATTGAGTAAAGTCAGCAGGGAGTAGCCTTACTTTATGTCTCACACGAGCCCACGTATTACGTCATATGGATTCTAAGATGCGTAAATTAACCGAGAGCTATGCACAACAAAACTTAACTGTGCTTTTTCAGACGGAACGCAACGTAACGGCGTTCCGGGAACTTTCACAGCTATTAAAAAATAATTTATTTTATTAAATTTATTTAAAAAAATGTAATTTAACTTAATTTTATTTTATTTTAAAAAATGATTTAGTTACTTTATTTATTATGAATCATTTATAACAAGACATTATTTCTTTTTCCAGTTTTAATACGTTTTAAAATAACAGTATGAGGTTTGGCCGATCGGAACCTTCCATAATTGTTCTGAATATGTTCAGTCACTGCTAAGGATATTATGTAGGCTTAATACAAGCATATTATTAAACACCTGTCTGCAGTGAGAAAACATACCAACTGCGTGTCCACAAGCCATTATAGCACGCGGAGTGTCATCGTCTAACCCAAACACATCCGGATGTTCTTCAGATGTCGTTATCTGCATCCTATCGCTGACCTCGAGGAGTCGTGGCATTGCCTCTAGGTCGCCAACTGAAGGCCATACACCACCATTGACTCTTGCCATGAGCTGAATAGTGCTTTTGTTCTCTATGTCATAGTCTGCTAAATACTTCTTGTCGCTGTACTCCAGTTCTCCTTCTGAGGAAATAAAACATAGCCTACAGGTGCCAGAAATTGCAGTATATCAAGAAACAAAATGTACTAAAGCTGTTTTCGCACAAGAACATTTCAAAACACGGAAAACTTCTAAGAGTTAATTAAAATATTAGTCAATTGGAACAATAACGCAGTGCATATTTTAACTGTATAACTACTGGGACAAATAAATGTCCCAGTAGTTATAGGATTTGCCCCAGTAGTTTTAGGGTTTGTCCCAGTAAGTTTGGTGATTTGTCGCAGGTGATACTGTACTTTCAATGTTAGTTTACATTGAGAGTATGGTCATGGCAGACTTTGTCCCAGTAGTCCAAATCCGTTAAAATATGCACTGCAATAACGGGCAGCCTTAATGCTTCCTCAGTTTAAAAGGATCTGGACACCCTTCAAAACACACTCTCATCAAACGATAGCTTATTATGTATACTTTCTGTGAACAAATGTTTTGCATATATAATGAGCACAGGTGTTCTTTAGGTTGATATATATATAATGTGTATTGATTGTTAAGCGGTTTTAGTCTTAGGCCTTAGTTGCGCTGTCGGCTCGTGGGCGCTTGGCCTAAAGTAGCCTAAACATTGGCTGACGGTAGATTGTTTTACACGTGCAGTTAGCGCGCCAAAACTTAGAAACTGCTGATGACAGTGAATTTGAACTATACAGTGTAGTACAGTTGTTGTAAGGCAAGAGTTGAGTTGTTGTTATTAAACTGTGTTTGAAGAAAGAAAGAAACATTCAAAGAACTGTGTCAATTTAATTCTTAAACAGTTAGAAGACGTT
The DNA here is from genome assembly GCA_020284085.1 of Aporrectodea caliginosa. Classification (NCBI taxonomy): domain Eukaryota; kingdom Metazoa; phylum Annelida; class Clitellata; order Crassiclitellata; family Lumbricidae; genus Aporrectodea; species Aporrectodea caliginosa. The sequence continues at coordinate 3,126,228 of JACEVL010000085.1, read as the reverse complement.
GAGCAATTTATATGTAGAGATAAGGAAAGTTCTTGAGGTAGGTCACAACTAAGAAAGAAAAGAGTTGGTGACATATTTGGTGGCAGCGGTGGGATTCGAAACAACGTCTGGAAATTCGAAACAACGTCTGGGATTCGAAACAACGTCTGGGATTCGAAACAACGTCGACTGGTGAATACGCATTTGAATCATTGGTAAATATACGACAACGAAAGCCTCAACGACAAAGGTATAAAAGTTGGTTGTTATCAAACAAAGAACAATCCCCAATACTTCAAACACAAAAGAAAATTCGTGTTTTCCAGAAAGGACAGCACTGAAGTAAAGAAGTAAGATGGAGAAATTAAGTGTCAAGAAACAAGCAGAACTGAAGAAGATGTCTTCTGAAAGATTAAAGCAGCGCTTGTTAAAGGCTGGTTTTGAAGAAGAAAAGCTGAAAGATATGTCACGTGAAGACATGCTAGAAGCGCTAGCTGAAGTCTGGCTTAAAGAAGAAGCAGAAGAAGAAGAAGGTGCTGTCGGTGGTGCTGTGGAAAAGGTTACTGAGAAACCGCCTGGGCCTATGTCTATGGAGACGATGATGCAATGGATGATGATGACAAGACAAGAAGAGAAAGAAAGAGAGGAGAAACGAAGACAAGAAGAGAAAGAAATGCGACAGGAAGAATTACGTCTTCAAAGAGAAAAGGAAGAGAAGGCAGAACGTCTTCAAAGAGAGAAAGAAGAGAAAGCAGAAAATGTACGACAAGAAGAATTACGTCTTCAGAGAGAGAAAGAAGAGAAAGCAGAAAATGTACGACAAGAAGAATTACGTCTTCAGAGAGAGAAAGAAGAGAAAGCAGAAAATGTAAGACAGGAAGAATTACGTCTTCAGAGAGAGAAAGAAAGAAAGCAGAGCAAGTTCGCGTGGCAGAACTTGAGCTGCAAAAGCAGCAATTTGAGATTCAATTAGAGCAATTGAGAAGAGATAGAGAAGATGCTGAAAGGAGAAGATTAGAGCAGATGATTGAATTTGAAAGGGCGCGGAAAAGTGACGAAGAGATACGTCAGCAACAGATTGAAGAGAAGAGACTACGTGAAGAAGAAAAGGAAAAAGTGCGAATTTCAGAGTTGGAGCGAGCAGAAGAGGTTAGACAAGAAGAACTGAAATTACAGAAAGAAAGCATGGAGAAGGCGGAAGAGGAAAGACAAGAACGTTTAAAGTTGGAAAAAACAAAAATAGCATTAAAAGAAGCACAACTCAAAGAGGAGAAACAAAATAGAGAAGCACAAGAACAAAGAAGGCAAGAAGAACGAGAAGAACAGAAAAGGAAACAGGAAGAAAGTGAAACGATGGTTTCGAAAATAAAGAAAATTGGTGATGCCATGAAACACGTGTTACCTAAAATGCCAGACGATATGATGGAGGTGCCATTATATTTCGAAACGGTTGAGAATGCGTTTCGTAGTTTCAACGTGCAAGAACAATTCTGGGTGAAGTTACTATTGCCATTGATGACTCCGAAAGCTAGAACTGTTCTAAACAGATTGTCATTCGCTGATTTAGACGATTATCAAGTCGTGAAACAGCACTTGTTAAAAGAATTCAAGTTGACACCGAGAGAGTATAGATCGAAGTTTATTGATGCGAAGAAGACAACTGAAGAAACGTATACAATGTTTACAGCAAGGCTGAAGAACTTGTTGAACTATTATGTGAAAAGTCGCAAAGTGGATAAGAATTTTGAGAAGTTGTTTGATTTGTTAGTGGCGGATAAGTTGAAAGAATCACTACCACCAGGTCCACTACAGTTTGTATTGTCGAAGGAAGGAACTGATTGTTACGAAGCTAGTGTTGTGGCAGACCTAGCAGACATTCATGTTAATAATCGAATTGGTTTGGCAATTCCGAATAAGACAAGTTTTGATTTTGTACCCAATGTAAAAAGAAATCAACAGTTCACTCCAAATTTTGGTTTTCATTGGAAGAGCAATCAAGAAACAGGAAATCAGTTCAGAGGTGCAGAAGTGAAACCAAATTATCCGGTAGTTCACGAGAATAGAGAGTCGATGATGACCAGACAACGTCAGGTATATAACAAGTCACCACCAAGGTTTGTCGCGAGAGAAGGCAATGCATCGTTTACTCCATATAAAAGAAAAGAAAGCATTGAACAACGAGGTGCAGTGGTGAAACGTTGTCACAACTGTGGATCAGACAGGCATTTGATGAAATTCTGTCCAGTTCCTGTTACAGCCTCAAATTATGGAAAACAAGAAAATTCGAGGGTGAATCGAATTCAAGTGGTTGGTAATTCTGAAAGTCAAGCCACAGAACATCAGAATAATGAAACTGAAGTAAAGTCAGTGATGAAATGTCACCTTTCACCTGATATTCAGAAAGAAATTCTATTGGACAATGGAATGCAGAAAGAAATGGCTGGAAAAGATGAAAGTACAACATTAAAGAAAGTGTTATTGCAGTACGTCGAGGTAGAGATTCGTGGAACAGCAGGAAAAGAACCAATAAAAGTAAAAGCACTTATTGATTCTGGAGCAGAGGTTCCGGTGATCAGTGAAGAATTACTGGAAGGCATGAAGGTGGAGCAGATTGGAAAAGTAAATTTACAATGCGTGGCAGGAGATGCCATTCCTGCAAAGCTAGTGAAAGTTGATGTAAGGCTGTGTTGTAACGATGTGGAAGAAGAGGTAATTCCGCATAAAATCAAATGTTCACTGACACCGTATGTAACATTGATGTGTGCTAGTATTGCAAAAATGGGAAGCACAGAAAGATTCTTGTTGCATCCAGAAATCATTGCAGAACTTAAAGCCGTGCCACAAGTGAAAATGATACAAGGAGATGTGCAAGCAAATGTAACGACGAGATTGCAGAGTCAGCGAAAGAAAGTGGTAGAAGTCGAAGAGGAAAGTGAAACTGAAAGTTCAAGTGAAGAGGAAAACGAAAGCGATGATCAACAAAGTTTAATGCAAGACGGTATAACAGCAGAGATGAGTGAACAGGAGATGGCTGCATGCAAGAATGGTAATCTAAATGAAACGAAAGAGGATAATGAATGTGATGTGGAGATAGCAGATTTGTTTCAAGAAAATGAGAAAGATGAAGAACAACAGATGCAGATTGCAGACGCAAAGAAATTCGAAGAACAGCAGAGACAAGATGAATCATTGAAAGCATGGTGGAATTTAGCGCCAGATAAAGAATCTGAATTCTGCGTGGTAAATGGCTTACTGTACAAGAGATATCGAATATTAGAGCAAACGATATATCAATTGGTGTTACCAAAAGAGCGACGAATGAAAGTGATGGAGTTGGCTCACGAATCAGTATTTGGAGGACATCTTGGAGAAGAGAAAACTAGAGAACGAATAAAGTTGTCTTTTACGTGGCCAAAGATGAGAAGAGATATAGTGAAATTTTGCAAATCATGTGAGAAATGTCAATTAAAGGCAAGAAGTTTGGTGATGGACAGGGTTCCTATCACTCCAATTCCAAGAGAAGATGTAGCCTTTAGAAGAATTACGGTGGATTGTGTAGGACCAATCGAGCCAGCATCTGCTGCAGGTCACAAGTACTGTTTATGTATTGTCGATTCTTGCACAAGATGGCCTACAGTGTTTCTATTGAAATCATTAACTGCGAAAGCTGTGTGTGATGCTTTAATGGAGTTCAGGGACTTAGAAATTATAAAAGCAATGTGTCTGGAACGGCTACTCCTCATCCATGTCGGGCGTGGGTTTGATAAATGTGCCACTAAATGCTACGGCGTTGAAGCCTTGTACTGTGACCGAGATCCTCTGAAAACAACTTTTATTATTAGTATT
>JACEVL010000085.1:2912403-3117403 GCA_020284085.1 Aporrectodea caliginosa | reverse complement strand
AAATCAGCCAATTCGATATGCGCGTACATCGGAGCATTTGTGAAACAGTTGCTAAATTTCTCTTACCAATATATTAAGAAGAAAAAGTACGTCAAGAAAAAAAAATAACAAGAGCTAGTAGCACGGGGTGAAGAAGAAAAACAAGAACAAAGTATATGAAATCTAGACCATGATGATGATATTGATGATAATGATCATGACGACGACGACGATGATGATAATGATGAACAGCACCGGTAATAATGTCCATTGACGACAATGATGGCTTCACCATATATCAATTATCGTTCGGCTAATTTGCTTCATTAGGTAAGGACGACATCGACTTCAACTTTCTGGTGGGCGAGGACGGAAATGTCTATGAAGGGCGAGGTTGGGATGCGCAGGGACAAGACTCTGGAAAGTGGAACCCGTTCGTACTCGGTATAGCGCTCATCGGAAACTTCATGAAGAAAGTACCCAACAGAGACGCTCTGTGGACCGTTCAGAAACTGATCGATTGCGGGGTCTGCATGGTAAACATGTTATACTGATATCTTCTGCAGTCTGATGTAGAAACTGATAAATCGGTTATCTGTTAGGTATCTCTCTGGTTCCAAAATTCGACGATGCTGCTTCAAATTAAATAATACTTTAAAAAAATATTAAACTATCTATAGTGTTCAAACCAGTCCTCAGTCATCAGAATCATCATCCAGGTCATTTGAATGTCTTTCTCTGGTCATGCCAAGGAAAGGCATATACACAAAGCAATCATAGGACCAGTGATGATATAATATTTCGTCACAGCAGAGGCCTGAACTTGGAAGTAGGAACGGTTACTGGAGAGAGTGGAAATGAGAATGCTGCGGTGTATAATTGAAGTCTCGCTGAAGAATAAGAAAAGGAACGAAATCGTCAGAAAAATTCTAGGGTGGAATGTATTACTTACAAAGTACGAGAGGCCAGGATGAGTTGGTTACGGTCATATGGTGAGAAGAGAGGATGAAAGCTATCTGAAAAGCATAATGAGAGCAGAGTTCACCAGAAGCCGCAGTCGGGGACGACAGAAGAAGAAATGGGAGACATGATACAGCAAGACCTGAAGTCTCTCAGATTGAAGAAAGAAGACAGTAGCAAGTGGAGAAGCAGGATACGTGTGGCTGACTCCCTCCTCTCGGAGCTATGAATTCAAGCCTGAAGGAGAGAGAGGGTCATGCCTAGGACTAGAACTGCTCTTGGTTAACCATCTTTTCCTGTTGTTGGCCTAGATTTGGGAATTCTTTCCCTGTATCATTTCGATCTGCTCAAGTCGCTTGTGTCATTTTGTTTACTACTTAAGGCTTTCCTTTTTCAAATTGCGTATCAACCATAGGCTGCCTCTCTGTTTTCTTGTACTGATCTTCGGGACAAAAAACGCTACTTGGTCAACAAGGAAAGAACATGCTGGCGAATATATCGGAAACCTGCAAAAACGTCCTGGAATGCAGTGGCCGAGATTCGCTCAATTATCTGCGCGAAATTGCATAGCCCACTACATTTATGTTGTATCTCAATTTCATATTTAAATTCTTCACAAGATATAACAAGTTGACAAGTGCATCGATGTTAAACCTTGGCTGTTATTGGCAAGCAGTTGTTAATCTGCTGTGTTGTTTGCATAGTAGTTGGTGTCTATGAAGTTATTACCTGGTGACTTTAAAAGTAGAAGTTATTTCCTAGAGCTTACTGACCATAGCTTATTGGTCGGGCGATTTTTGTCCAGAGATAGTTATTGTCTAGAACCATGCACACCATTAATGTCTGTGAAACCTGGGTAGCATTATAGTAAATATGCTAACTGATCTTCAAATTATGAAGAGCAATTATATTCAGCAGTTCTTATCGACGAGGTGTGGCTATAACAAACGTGGCAGTATTGTACAGGTCGCATTTTCTGACTGTTTGCTGTAATTATTCAGGGCAAGATAGCTCGCAACTACACTGTGCACGGCCACAGAGACGGATGTGCTACAGACTGTCCGGGCGATGCATTGTACAATCTCATCCGGAATTCGCCGCACTCTGGTGGGAACTTGGGAGGGAAATGCTAAGCTGTTTGAAAGTGATAAAGAAGATTCAAATCGAATCATTTTATATGAAGACGTTCAACTTTAAGGACATTAGGGCCTACCTTAGAAGCATATCTTTAACAAACATTGTTTAACATAACAAACGTTGTTTAACAAACCATCAGGTTCTAACCTGGATGAGTTTCTAATGGAAAGCGTTTATAATTACAACTGAAGATAAACATGTAATCATAATGTGTGACTTTAATATTGACTTGTTCACGGTAGAGGAACATCAGGGAACTATCACTTTTTTATAACTACATATGTCCAAACATAATCTCCTATCTACTATAACTAGATCTACTAGAATAACTGACCATTCAGCCACATTTTTTACAATATTTTTAATAATGATTGGCCAAACATTGTGGACACTAAAGTTTATCACTTCTGATATTTTGGATCACTTAATCGCCCTTACCTGTTTTGATCCATAGGTGCGAAGTTGCATGAACTCCTCTTATGAGGACCATCGAGATCTTAATGAAGAGGGAGGGAATAGATGTGGCATTTTGCTTAATAAGGCTAATTGTTTAGCTAGACATGCATGGCATGCTAACTCCCTTACAGTCTCGTTTTATGAGGTATCATTCCACCGACACTTTAGTTCACCTTCTTGTCACTTTTTACTGTACGTGGCCTTGGGGCAGTGCCGGCGCTAGGGCCCCCCCGAACCCCCCGGTCGGGGGGAGGCCTCCAGTTTGTTAGGGCCTCCAAATTTAGCTGATCATTAAGCCTATTTATGACGTGGGGCCTTCAGTTTGTTAGGGGCCTCCAAATTTAGCTGATCGTTAAGCCTATTTTGTGAGTTGGGGACTTCGGTTTGTTAGGGGCCTCCAAATTTAGCTAATCATTAAGCCTATTTGTGAGTTGGGGCCCTTCAGTTTGTTAGGGGCCTCCAAATTTAGCTGATCGTTAAGCCTATTTGTGAGTTGGGGGCCTTCAGTTTGTTAGGGGCCTCCAAATTTAGCTAATCATTAAGCCTATTTGTGAGTTGGGGGCCTTCAGTTTGTTAGGGGCCTCCAAATTTAGCTGATCATTAAGCCTATTTGTGACCGTTTGTTTCTGGAACCCAAGCACCGGATTATATATCTAAGCAAAATAGACAATACACTGGAAAGTGAACTAGAACTAGAAGCCATTGAAGACTTCCTACAGAGGTAGCGTGAACCTGGATGTGAATCTGCTGTTACAAGTGCACAGGAAATTGCAGAAGAAATGGAAGTGAGCACCACTTTCCCTGAAATGAGAAACGGACGCGGAAAAGCTCAGTTTGACTACGAATGTGCAGATGAAATGAATAGACTTAGGCTACATCCGAGCAGCGATTTAAGGCAGACATGAATAAACTTCTGGATCAGACGCTGGTTTCAGTTCAGTCACGGTTCCAGCAGATCAAGGATTGGAACAGCATTTTTGGATTTCTGTGTCGTTATGACACACTCGTTAAAATACACGACACCAAACAACTGCAAAAACATTGTCTTTACCTCTTTGAGAAGATGGGAGACATAGAAACAAATGAACTTCTAATGGAGATTTCACGTTTTGTTGCAGTCTTTCGTCGAGACAATCAGGCTGATTGTCTCGACGAAAGACTGCAACAAAACAGCTAACAACAGCACGAGACTTTCTACAGTACATTTATGTGAATGAACTTCATGACTTTTATCCCAATCTGTCAATTGCACTGAGGATTCTTCTGACCACCCCAGTAACAGTGGCCAATGCTGAGAGCAGTTTCAGCACACTGAAGCTAATTAAAACAGTTAATCGTTCCACCATGCTCAGCAGCAGGTTATCATCCCTGGCAATGATCTCAGTTGAAAGTGAAACTGCCCGAAAGCTGAACTATGACGAGCTATTGGAACGATTCGCAGAAAAGAAGGCGAGACGAAAACAGGTTTCCTGAGACATGAGCTCCAGTATCGATGCCAAGTAGGCCTATTGATGCCTAGTATGTCATTGCCTACATGTACTTTGTTGATTTAGCTGTTTCTGTTGTTGGTGAAAGAGCTGAGTTTAAAGAGACAAAGAGACTGGACGTTCGATCAATACCGTTTGCAGTGTATTTTTCGTACTTATTAGGAGGGGGGCCTCAAGTAAGGCTTGGGGGGCCTCCAGTACCCTAGCGCCGGCACTGCCTTGGGGTGACGCTCGATCAAGAGCTTAGCTTTTCGCAACACGTTAACTTGGTCACGAGAGCTGTTATTACCAGCTGCGTGTTGTGCTCCTCCTCCTCCCTCCCTATCTCTCTCCCATCCTCCCTCCACCCTCTCTCTCTCCCTCCCGCCCTCCCTCTCTCTCTGTCTGTCTGTCTTTCTGTCTCTGTCTCCCTCTATCTCTCTCTTTCACTCTTTCACTCTCTCTCTCTTTTCTTTCTTTCTCTGTCTCTTTATGTCTGTCTCTCGCTGTCTCTGTCTCTATAATAATAATAATAATAATAATAATAATAATAATAATAATAATAATAATAATAATAATAATAATAATAATAATAATAATAATAATAATAAAAAAAAAATAATAATAATAATAATAATAATAATAATAATAATAATAATAGTGAAAATTTATATGGTGCCGTAACACAGCCATACCGTTACAAAACAGATAAGTCTTCAGTCCGGATTTGAAGGAGTCAATTGTATTAGCCGCTGGCAGGGCAAAAGGAAGACCGTTCCAGCTTCTGGGGCCGGCTGCCGAGAAAGCGCGATCGCCAAAGCGGGTTCTCATCCGTCTCACGCGAAGATCGCTTGTCGCAAGCGATCGGAGTCGCAACCCGGAGGCGGAAGAATGCGTCCCGAAGCAATAATCGCGCTAATACTCAGGCGCGGCCCCATGAAGCGATTTGTAGACCAGAAAACAGATTTTAAACTCAATACGTAGAGAGACTGGCAGCCAGTGCAGAAGGAGGAGCGGCGTGACATGACCGTACTTCCTCCGGTTGCATAGCTGCCTCGCAGCAACGTTGAGAACGGACCGCAGGCAATCCAAGAGGCACTTGGGCGCACAGACCAGCAGGCTGTTGCAGCGGTCAACCTGAGAGGTGACGAAGGCGGCAACAGCCGCTCTCGCGGCCTCGAAAGGCAAGGACCTGATGCAGCCTCTTAGGAGACGGAGCTGACGAAAGCAGCAGCCAACGATTCGCGCCACGTGACTTCTCATGGACAGGTCTGATTCCAGCGTGATGCCGAGATCGCGGACGACAGTCACAGGTCGGATCGTTTGACCCGCATACACTCACGATGAGGGCACCGTCTGCTGGTCGCACGCCATAAGAAGTCCGTCTTATCGAGGTTGAAACAGAGTCTGTTAGATCGCATCCACTCCGCGATCCGCTCCCTCGTCTGCGGTGTCCCTCAAGGCTCTGTGCTCGGACCGCTGCTGTTCCTGCTCTACACGGCCTGCTTTCTGCCGCCTGCTCGGGTCTTCTCTGTTTAGCCGTAGCTGGGTAGGCTATGTTCCTGGCGCTATTACACATTTTTGGAATGAATGAATAATTGGGTTCCTGTTCACAATGCTTATGACAATTAGGATGCAAGTTAAGCTTATGATAATATTATATTCATTGCTGAATATAGGCTAAAATTGTTGCTTCCCATTCCCAATTAGCTGAGATTATTAATTGTCACTCTCAGTAATGAATAGTTCCACATGCAATACACATTGCAAAAATTGTGCCTGTCCATAAAGGGGAGATAGAGATGTCCCTGTCAATTACATACCTATCTCTATCCTTCCTTTTTATTTTCCAGATATTATGAAAAAGTCATCATCATCATCATCATCATCGTCGTCGTCGTCGTCGTCTTCGTCATCATCATCATCATCATCATCACGACGATAATCATTATCAACAGAATCATCAACATTGTTATTAGAAATGGCGCATAAACAGCACCATTACAATTATTTAACAGTCGCGAATGTGAAACGATGCGAAATTTCGCACCATCCACTTTCTAGACCAAAGTTACGCCTCAGCTGGCTATAATAGGTAAATAACTAAATATCGGCAGCACGTCTAAGTCGACGACAGTACATTTCAAAGACCAATCAGTGTATGTGAGGTGTCACCTAGCGAGTGAATATTTATTGATCCTGTGTATGGCGCTCCACCTATCGAATACGCGATTCGCAGCAGATGGGTTTTTGGTAGGCTAATTTCGAGGCGGTTCATCGACTGCACCTAATGCTTGATTATAAGACCGCCTGCACAATAGCCACCTCAATTGATCACTCTAAAGGTAAGCACATTATTGGTTTTTCACGTGTCTGCAATTATTTACGACCACTGCATTGTTGCCAGAAGTGGTTCCAGAGAATGGTCAATGATACGGGTCCGGTTACTATGGAAACCAGAGGCAGAGGAGCTGATAAGGCGGACTTCGTTTAGGATGAGACAATTTAGATGGCACAGGATTAGAATAATGGTAGGAATTCATGAGGAGATGGGAATTCAATTTGGAATGGAAAGAATGTGGTGTGATAAGTAAAGCAGCCTGACGCAGATGACGGTAGATGAGCGGTGGTAATTGTGGGAGAACTGAGAATTTGTCGACTTCCGAGGAAAGATCTTTCCAGAGTCGAGGTCTGGCAACTAACGATGACGCTATCGCCAAGCAGTCCACCTTTGGTAGAAGATGACAGACGTCCATCCATTCAGCCAGCCATAGGGTGCACTACGTTGATCAGGCACTCATCACGTGCAGGTCGGTAGATTGACGCGATTTGATAGGAATGGACTAGGACTATGCTTGATGCAGCAAGCTGATGAAAGATTGCCAGCGCTGTGAATTGTCTCCTTTATAGAAGTACAATCTGGTCCAGAGCAAAACAAATGAAGAGAGATGCCTTTACATTTCGAATGTCCCTACTGCAGCTGTCTTCTGATCTCGATGGACCCTTCATTCTTGACTAGATCTGCCCTTAACAATTGTTTTTGATGCATTTCAGGTTTGACAACAGCACCTTAAAAAGGTGTCACGACAATAATATTATTCGTCTACCGACATTAAAATTTTCGTCTACGACACTTCGTCTACAGATACTTCGTCTAACGACATTTCGTCTACAAAGTTATTTGCTATTGTCACTTTAAAATGGAAGCTGGATTGATGAAAAAACATTCCTGTATTGAAATAGAAGCTGGATTGATCGAAATAACTTTTCCCGCAAATAGAAGCTGGAAATCAACCTGGATGCATGGATGAAAATAAGTTTCCATTCAATAGAAGCTGAATTGATGAAAATAATCTTTTCAGTAATTAGAAGCTGGATTCCTGAGAATATATAGCACGTTTTAGCGAAACTATAAGAAAGCGGTCTCTGTTGATTAGCCGTAATGGATACGGATACACTTGTAGACGAAATGTCGTTAGACGAAGTGTCTGTAGACGAAATGTCGTAGACGAAATGTCGGATTGTCGGTAGACGAATAGTCGCGGAACCCCTTAAAAATCTTCAGAATTGATTATCTCTTGCGGTTTAAAAAACAAGTAATCGGTTTTTTCTCTTAAGAGTTGTGCTCACTGCTAATAAATGGTTAACCTATAGAGCGGCTCTACAACAGTTAGGTCCAATTAGCTGGGCCTAAAGGATAGAAGATCTGACCCCACACACAACCGATCATCTTCCACCAGGAGGTTATTGTTTCCATCCTAGGGTTTCAATGTCTTTTTGCAAATTGTCTCATCGTTCACTTCGCAAATTCCAGCTTCAAGTGGCATTTTTGCATTATAATTATGAATCCCAAGATTGTATTTTCCGCTCAAAAACGGTCGATCAAATGTGTTCTAAATGCATTTAAACCAAAATATAGATAAATTTTGAGGTAATAATATGTAACAAAACTATGTAAACGAGGATTGCTCATTGCGCCTTTATTTTCATCACAGTGATAGGATTCTATTAAGTAATTTAGTAATGTTCGGAAATAAATCAACCATGCTATTCACGCACAAAGTGAAATATAAAAGTGTTATATAAACGGTGTTAATTGTAGGCCTAGTGGCCATAGGTAGATAAGAATGCACTTGCATTGCATAGTTCACTTGCGAGAAAATTTCTACAATACAGCTGTACAAACAATGTTAATATACCTACAAGCAGACGCATATTTAGATTAATCTACCTCTACGCATACATTATGTTACTGAAAGGTTACAATTATAGTTACAAAGAATATGAAGTGCAGCAGCTTTCTATGTCGTTGCCTAATGTTAACATAACTATGACAGCTGTATTCAGTTTAAGTAAAGCTAAAACTTAAGAACCTAAACCATTTCAGTTACTACCACAGTACTACATTCCGACTTGTAAAAATTGCAATATCGGCCGCTGTAACAAAGCTGAAGAATTTACGAGCTACTTTGGAGAAATTAACTGCATCAGGTAATAATTTCTTCTTTACGGAAGTCGAAAACAGAAGCAGCCTTTGTAGCCAGTAATGCGACACGGACATCTCCTCTGATTCTCGAGTCCGCATTCTCCTTTATAATAGGAACCTCCTTCAACGCACGAGTCATTGCATCGGTTTTCGGCACAGAGTTGATACTCGTTGACGCATTTAATACATGTGCTGTACTCATAGCCGGCTGCACGACAACCTGGATAGGTCTTCCAACTTCCGCAAGAGTCTGTAACAGTAAGTCATTGCATATATGAATATAATTCAATCATGTCTTATTTTCAACATGACAGATGACTTCTATATGGTATTTAAAAGCAAAGCGCTATGTGAGAGGATGCGAGTTCTGGGGCGTTTTATTGTCGTAGATGGCCATTTAAATAGATATCAATTTTGTTAAACATGATTTCAGTGGCGTACCGAAGGGGGGCCAGAGGGCGAATCGCCCCAGGCGGCACTTGTGCAGGGACGGCAAAATAGGGCTGAAGACAAAATAAATAAAGGGTCGAATTTTGGAGAAAAATTAAAAGTAGGGGGAAAAAAGAAAAGTAGAAAAAGAATTAAAGAAGGAAAGAAAGAAACAGTCACTTTGGTCAAGACGGCTTCGCTTCCGATGCCGCCCCAAGCCTCCGTTAAGGGCGGCATCACTGCAGTTTCTTTGTTAAGTTTAATTAAGCAATGCATTTTGACACGTTAAATACTAAACATAATTGTAGAAAAGGAAGCAGCTTTTTTGTAAAGTTTACTAATATGAGCATATTATTTTATTATCCAAAATCCAAACAATCCAGTAAATAAAATGCATTGCTTAATTCGAGTTTTATTGTTATTAAAACTGAAACTTCTACTGCGCACAGTAAGTCGTGTTTGGACCGACACTGTACAGCGGAGTAACGGTTGTCATCGGCATACCACATATTTGTTACTGATCTCCCCGTTCACCAATCCTGACTCCACCGACATAACCGTCCAAAGTCTCTCTCATCACTAACTCCGCCATGATGTTGAATACATGTATGTATGGTGAAAGTACGCATCCTTGTCGTACACCGCGTCGGACTCGAAAGTCGTTGGATAACTAGTAGGCTACTCCAGCCACCCTGACCCTAGCCTTTTGCTTGTTGCAGAGGTTTGTCAACAGGTTTACTATGTGTCCTGGATATCCCATTTCTATACAATACAATACAATTCCATAAGCTATCGACATTCTCTAATGTAAAATCCAGGCATTCAGAATAATGCAGGAATACGAACAGAGGTATTTTGGGGTAAAAATCCTTAATAATAATAATAATATCTTTTCTTTAACTAAGCGCCTGACAAAGGCACTGCGCTGTACATTTACATGTTATGCAATTGAAACAATCTTAACTAGTTAACTACTAACAGAACAGACAGCCTGCATTATACACGGCGCTAATAGCAGCCTACAAAGCATATCCGCCCTACGAGGCTCGAACTCGGTACCTCTCGCTCTCTACGCCAGTTGTTATCCAGTGCGCTATCGCCCCCCCCAAAAGACGAGCACTGTATCACAAACTGTTAACGGATATCTTGTGGCCGCGAGGTGCCGTTAACGTCGACATTACTCTAACAAAGATGTAAAGAATCTCTTGGACTCTATCCTAGAGGATAACTTAAACTTACAATATCGTATTGGCTGAATGGTGCATAATAATTGAGGTAAGGTTATAATACATATGCAGAACATTGTATAACAGCAATACTTTGCTGTGACAAAACATAATGGTCTCTGTGCAATCTTCATCGAAAAAATTAAATTTTGAGATATTGCATCAGAAGATATCATTTGAAATTTAAAATATCTTGTGTGGTTCTTTCTTTACCCAAGTTGCAAATTTTGCCCAGTATTAGAAAAGTTTTTTGTCCACTCCACCCTATAGTAGGCCTATATTCGGTAAACGTGTAGTTTAGCGTCGTAAATTATCCGCCATTACATGGGTTTCAGCGTTTGTCGAAAACAAGTTGCACTGACGAAACGAATTCTTGCTAAATAGAAGTCGGATTGACGAAAATAATTTTTGCTTACATAGAAGTGGGATTGATGAAAAAATCTTGCTCAAATAGAAACTGGATTGATCAAAAACAATTCTTAATTAAAATAGAAGTTCTATTGATGAAAAAATAATTCCTGCTTAAATAGAAGCAGGATTGATTAAACGATTTCTTCCCTAAATGGAAGCTGGGTTCATGAAAAGGATTCTTACCAAAGCAGAAGTTGGATTGATGAAAAATAGCAATGCTACAATGGGCGAATAATTTACGACGCTAAACTACACGTTTACCGTATATTCCTTAGAATTTGGCCAGAGCTAATTATTGTGACGCCAGAGCTCAAAACCCGTCGCTTGTCGCTTCCTGGATATTGAGCTAGAAGCTGAAATAGGCGAGAGGGATAAAAAATATAGAATATTCTTCAATTCAGCAGTCGCCTTGAATTTGCCCTAATTTGCAAAGTAGTAATCCGATTTCGATACCGTTTGCTTTATTTGATATAGAATATAGCAAAATTGCAGCATAATAAAGTAATGCTAGCTGGAAACTATGACGTCACGAATATTCCGAAAATTGTTATTCGATTTTCTCACTCTATACTAATTGAAGAATCAAACGAGCATAAATTCAGTTAGAGAAAAGATATTTTCATTCTGTAAAGAGTATTTTGAAGCAAATCAATTGTAGAATATGACAGTATAAAAAGGTCAGAAACCGACATGTGACGGGTTTTGACCATAGAGATGTATAATATATAAATATATCACTAGAGCCCCGCATCTACCATCTATGGTGAGGCTGTGACCCTTAAGCTAGGCATAGAGATGTATAATATAAATTGTCGTCATCATCGACGTAAAATGCGTGGACACGTCACCAATTATGTTAATGAGCGCTGGCTGACGTCAGGCAAGCTTCATTTCACAGTACAACTTGGCTGTGATAGGCTACACAAAAACATCGATATCTATATTATTTAGAATGCCTAGCTTCTGGGTCAAGGTCGCTAAGCGATTGTGACTTCACCGGGACCTGAGAAAAACATACGTCATACGGTCTCTAGCGCTTATAATATATCTCATTGGTTTTGACCCCTGGCGTCACAATTATGAAATAGTAAGTGTGCAGCTAATTAATGCTAATGTAACTTTGCTATAAATCCATTATTTGTTTGTTAGATTAGACTATTTTCACACCTGACAACGTGGTTAATAAAAATTATTAGAACTCAAACTGTAATTTGAATGTTTATGTTATTTTCTGCAATAAATGACGTTTTTTAAAGACTGATAATTATTTCAAAGGAAGTGCCAAGTTATCGGTAGCCAGAAATACAGCCTTATCTTAAAAGATACCTTACTAAACCAATTTATATTATAATTTTATCAATTAGGCTGAGATCATTGCAAAAGCAAGAAACTGTCCAAGAAGTCCGCATGTTCAGCGATCTGGAATTTGGTTAAAACTTGAAATGTTTAAGGACTAAAGCTACATATCAAGTAAAGAATAAAGACGACCACTGGCCTGTGTCAGTGTAAATGGTGGTACTTTCGCTCAAGCCGTCTGACATTAATACAGCAGGAAGCCGTGTGGTTGTCTCAGGCGGCTCTGTAGTGTCAGATAGCAAGATCTCGAGCGTGGAAGACAGTTCAAGAGTCTCACTTCCCTCAGTCTCCGAGTTTTCCGGAGGTGCTGGTGTAGTTGTTGTTTCTGTGATTACAATTGGTTCCTCTGTTCCCGGAGCTTCCGTTTCTGTGGTGGAAGAAGATGCTATATGCAAAATGACAAAAACGTACTTAGACATTCCAGTATCGGTTTAAACTTTAAAGGTATGTCCTAATCTTTTAGTTCATCAATATACTAGCATTTTACCCCGGCTTCGCCCGGGTTTTCTCAATCGTAATCTTTCACGGCTTGTTACTAACTTAGCCTTTATAAATTATATCGTTCCTCTTATTAAAACGACGAATCCGCTTTATTTGCTGACTGGCAAGGTAATCCTTGTGTTTAGGTTGGTAAATTGTTTCCTATGGTCAATTTAAAATGGAAGCTGGATTGATGAAAAAATTGTCTCCCTAAATGGAAATGGGATTGTTGAAACGATTTCTGTGTTCAAATAGAAGCTGGATTGTTCGAAATAATTTTCCCGTAAATAGAAGCTGGATTGATGAAACCACGTTTTTGATTCAATTGAAGCTGGATTGATGAAAACAATTGTTGGATCCGTGACAAAAGTTATTTTCTTAAATAAAAGTTTCATTGATGCCGCCCACCCCTTTAATTTAATAAACGGCTTTACATCATGACTGTATTTAGCAGTTTGGAGATTACGATTACGATTATGAATTCCATGTACATAGTCAAATAAATCAGCTATCTATCTTAACACACCCTTCTCACTATATATAGCTTTCTCTTCTGTATCTATATCAGTTGTATTTAAACCATTTAAAACAAACTCTTATGACAATAGACCGCAAATGTCGTAATTGCCCATAGAATAAACCCATAATATATAATACGTCTCTAATATCAGAAACAGTGTAATATTAGGGAATAGCCAGTCAATAATTTTTTATTGTCAACAGATGGCAGACAATCCTCTAGTTTATAGCGACAATCAACAGATGGCGAACCAACTTAGGCATTGCAAAGAAACCAAAATAATTATTATCTATTGGTATATTGGTAAGTTCAATTTAACCAATTCGCTAGATGTCGAAAAGGGTAAAGTAAGTTTTCCATTTCTAAAAATTTCCAAATCGACTGTCATCAGCAATTGCTTAACTTTCGCGCGCTATTAAAACGACTGATCTATATTCAGTTAATTGTTTACACAATACAAACGACGCTGACCGCCCGCTGACCTGAAACATGTTTATAAAGGAGTTCTTTTGGTTCCGTTTGCTCGTACCGCAACTATGCAGAATCGAGCTTTTTCTGTGATAGGCCCAATGATCTGTAAGGGTCTTCCTCTAGAGCTGCGTCTACGCCCTGGAACTCTGCCTAAAACTTTTCTCACTAAACTTAAAACTGTTCTTTTTGGGCGTGTTTTAGTCGGGAGCGCCTCTGAGTAGTTTTCTTTAAGGGGCGCTATGTAAATTCCCGAATGAATGAATGAGTATAGGCCTATATATACGTACAATTCATACATATAATGGTACTTGTCGGTTTTACGACCCCCAAAAATTCTACATATCGTCAGTTTGAAATGGAAGCTGGATTGATGAAAAAAATTGTTTCCCGATATGGAAGTGGGATTGATGAAAACATTCCTGTGTTTAAACAGAAGCTGGATTGATAGAAATAATTTTTCCCGTAAATAGAAGCTGGATGGATGAAACTAAGTTTTCGATTGAATATATCCTGTATTTTAGCGTATTTTATTATTTATCTTGTCTGCCTGCGTAAATGGAAGTTGGATTGATGAAAATAATTCTTTGCGTAAATAGTAGTTGGATTGATGGATATGAGGAATTTTAAATCACGTAATATATGAAGAATTTTGGGGGTCGTAAAACCGACAAGTACCCATATATAATTATATCAGTAGTAACGCCTGTTCAACTATAGGTAAGTAAGTAAGCATATCATTTATTGCACCAATTGCTAACCGCATTTTGGTTTACATTCTATAATAGCCTATGATCTCAAATATTACATTTTAATTTCTATTGTATTTCAAACTGTGAAGTGTACAATAATTGTTTGGTTAAGAGTTAAGCATCCTACTGATAAATGTCTTATGGACCAAATTGAGAATGTTTATATGGCACCCTTGATCCTTTTTTGGAATTATTCAAATTTAAAAAAAATATAAAATCGCTATCAAGTTTTATTAGATTCCATTTAATAGCAATTATTTTTTTCTATCTAAGTTGCATAAAGTGGTTTTCACAAATACGAACTACGAAAATCTACAGGCAAAAAACACAAGGCACCCATAAGGGATCAAGGGTGCCAACTCGTTGGCACCCTTGATCCCACCCATGTGCACCTTTGATCCCCAATGGGCGCCCTTAATCTGTTTGTCTGCAACAGGAGGGAAATGTTGGAAACGATTTTTTTAAATGAAAAAAGTGCAAACGTTACTTTGGATATAATAAAGACAATGCAATTCGCAACATTTTGACAGCCTAAACTTACATATAATATATATATATATATATATATAATTTTTCATCTAATCAGGCCTACAGTCAGAAAGTGTAGGCCAATAGTAATAAGGTAGTCGGGAAGTAGGTTGTTGTTGACAGATCATGATGTAGCTTTGAAGCACGAAGAAGATATTCTGAAAAAGACTTTTCTTCTTCACTTGTAAAAATTTGCTTTGCCACAAAATTGGCTTTACAAACTATCCGGGTTGACTTTCGTTTTTCTGACATAGCGTTTCGATGTCATCCTATTAATGCCAGTTGTTTCTTTACCAACTGTGATGACACACACTACTGCCTTCATTTCAGATTCAGAAATTTGACCTCTTGGTGGCCTAGGCTGTTTGTCTTTCTCTTTTTATAATAAGTATGAAAAGTAAGTATGGTAAGTATGAAAACATAAAATATATCAATACAAACATTATTCTCAATTATACATAAATAAAATTCAAAACAAACGTCTTGTTAATATGTGGTATATATTCAACATTGTATGTAGGCACCCTTGATGCTGGGATCAAGGGTACCCATACCAGGAACAAGGGTGCCCATACATGCTGGGATCAAGGGTGCCAAACCATTCAGTTTCCACTTTTTGAATAATATCATTTTTAATGCACGCACTAAGTGTCTCAAAACAGATGCAACAAGTAAACAAATCAATTAACTTCAGAAAAGTAATAAACAAATTTGGTACTTACTTTAAAATCTTGGTTTACAGAGTTCGTTGTGAAAATCCTTGTTTCGTATCGTTGAAAAAATTACTTTTTACCTTCAAGATTTAATTTGTATGATACCCTTTCCACTTTTTTTGACGAATTTTTTATTCACTCTAACCTGGGACTAAAATACAACAAGAAGGTCAAGCCAATAAACATAATAGAATGGTTAACTGCTTTTCTTTAATACATCAGTAATTAAAGCAAAATGACTGAGGGATCAAGGGTGCCTAGGGATCAAGGGTGCCAAGTCTCCCCCTACATATATACAGGTACATTGGCCATCTGACACAACTCTTACACATTATATATAATAATTATAGGCCTTAGGAACACCTGCTCACGTTATATAATTCACAAGTCCATTCTGAATTAAATTTTACTCTTTTTATCACAACCATTGAACAAAGCGTCCGATTTTTAAGAACTGCCTTGTTCTGTTTTTCTAGAGAAGAGCTATATCTGGCCTTGTTCTGTTTTTCTAGAGAAGAGCTATATCTGGGAAAAATATCAACACTAAATGCTGGGTCATTCAAGGTCATTTCAAGGTCAGAAAAAATTAAATCTAGTAAAAATCAGAGAAAATGGCCAGATCTCGGCCAATTGTTGAAATCGGCTAATTCTTTCTTGTGTTTCTGGACTTCATAGAAAACGCGAACAGGCATGTACAGTATATAGGTATGAGCACTTGTAATAGCGCCCCTTCAAGATTTCTACTCAGAGGCGCCCCCGACTACAGCGAGGACACTGAATCGGAGTTTCACGCCGAACATGATCTCTGAACCAGCGTCGAGGTGATTCAGTTTAGCTGCCAGAGCTCATTAGTCCGTCTCTAGAGGAACTAGGAGGCTCAGTAGCTCACCCTCATAGATTAACCCTGAGGCTAAAATTAATTAGGCCACCTCTCCCCAACGATCATTGTAAGGGCTCTTAATAAATAATAATTTTTTACGATTTTTATTTATGATTTTGTGCGATCGGTTTAGATGTGAATTTAAAGATTTCGCTATATTTATACGCTAAGTTTTATATGCCAGTAAATTTTTATGATAGCTATACACAACATGAAACAGACATAATTAATTATTGTCTGACGCAGGGCATTTCCGATGCAGAGTTTATTCTTAATAAACTTTAACCTCATTTCGTCGAGCTTAGAGGCCGCCTATGATTAGTTTCACTTGAAGTGGCGCTATATATATGGAGGGTTTGTCCAGGTATACCAAAGGAAATCCAAGTTCGCTATCCACTAAAATCAGATAGAGAAAGAGGCAGAGGAGCAGCTTGGACCGGTTCCGGCTGGAACGAGAAAATTTGGAAGGCGTGGAAAGGACAGCACTTCGGAGAGGGTCATATCACTGGTGATACCAAACTAGAAACCTGTTCAATATCATTCACTTGCACAGTAATAATCAAATGCTGTATTATTCTATACCGGTACACGTTTCGCATGTAAACTATGAAAATCATTATTCTGTGATTTTTAAGCATCTTAAACACTCTTCTGCTGGGTCCATATTTCATTTGACCTTCCGAAAATGACCAAATTTGGATTCTTATCTCTCTTCACTATACGAGTTATTATGCTTTATTAAAGCAGTTGCTTTATTAAACTCACCAATCTCTTCCAGTAGGAGAACTGCACAGACGAGGTACAAGTAGAAAGCAGCTTTCGACACTTTTGCCATCTTGCAGCGATATCGTCGTAGACTCTGTTGAAGTTTCTTCGGCCTCACACATTCAGCCGTCGAAGGCGCTTCATTTTTATAGGAAGATCAACTGGTAAACAAATTCACCTTTTACACTATAACAGTAAAATGCGTGACAAAAAATCTTCGAGAGTTTATGATTTTGTAAGCAATGTGGAATGTTATTATTTGGACCATCAAAGACAGATTTATAGGCCTACTTTGCATCCATGATCTCATGTTTCACTCAGACTTGTTATTGAATGACATATAGGCTAATAATTATAAGGTCTATATTTAGTCAATGACGGCAACATAGGCCACTGTTCACAATCTTATTCAATGTCCACAATCTTGGAAGTAAAAATTAGGCCAACTGAATGACCTGGACTTTTAGGACACACGTGTAAGCTATGTTTACGGTCAGCGAGTGGTATTGAGGTAACACCCCATTTTTTTCAATGTGTTTCTAAAGTGCTAAAAATAAAACGTTAAAAATAGACCCTTATAAATGGTGATCATGACGTGGAACTCTGAACCAGTCCAGGGCATGCACTCATTCTGCTGACAAAGTAGACCCAGCAGAAGAATGTCAACTGATGTCGGCCACTGCTACAACTTGCCGACGCAACAGGACTGTAGTCAAACACTTCACAATGCGTTTGCCTGAAATGCCTATGTCGTTTTCATCCACGGTTGAGCTCAATGTGTCGAAGGATTGTTAAAGAGGTTTGAGAATTTCTATCTGGATCTGGGAGAAAATGTTTGCGAAGTAATAATTATTACAAAATTTAGCCTTAAACCGCTGTAGCGGATTCTTATTTAAAAGTGTTAAGTAGGCTACACAAAAGGATGGAGTCAGTGGCGGCGCCAGGGGGAGCTAGGGGGCTAAGCCCTCCGTATCAGCGGCTTAGCCCCCAAGAAAATAGGGAAATCAATGCAAATTGTGGCTTAGCCCCCCCAAACCAGGCCCCAAAGCGATTGGCGTAAGCGTAGTAGGGGAAAAAAATGTTTAGCCCCCGCAAATCTGAAAGCCTGGCGCCGCCACTGGATGGAGTGAAAAACATTTTTTGTGGCAAACGTTTTTCTAATAGTGAAGACAAGTTACCAGTATGTTAGAGTAAGTTGTGTGCAAAATATTTTTGATTTTGCTTTGTGTCTTCTGCCCTCTACCGGCGGTAATATTCTAATATGTGAAATTCCGTGGAAAAAAGTCAATGTAGCCTATTATGTAGGCCTATACTGTATAGTGCATTTTTCTTCATTACGTCCGCCAAAATTTCTGATGACCTTTTTTTTTTTGCTTTTTCGTCTTTTTTCACGCATTCACATTTTACACGCCCCCGTTTTGCCGCCCCCTGCCCCCTCACTATCACACTGTAGTTCCCTGCCCCTCACTATCACACTGTAGTTCCAATTTTATGCTGTTTTCCTTCCTTCTTTTTCTACTTTTATTACTTTCTCTTATACTTTTTCAATTTTTTCCACATTTCAACCCTATTTTGCCGCCCCTGCACAAGTGCCGCCCGGTGCGACTCGCCCCCCTGCCCCCTCGGTACGCCACTGAATGTAGGCCTATACTGTATAGTGCATTTTTTCTTGAACTGTGGGCGAATCATCAGATTCATCGGCCATATCAGATGAGGCAGTTGCGGAAATCGCATCTGGTGTGATAGGCTACAGGACTCCGGAAACGTAATGCCCAATGAGTGCAGTGTCGTTATCACCAGGAACAAAATTAAGAGAGAACGAAAGAAGTGCGAAGCTCTGCTAAAATAGTGTGTGCCTATGACTGCGTTGATGCCCTTCGCATTTCACTTCCAGCCCAGCCACAGCTAAATATAGCGAACTTAAGCAGTTAGTAGAAAGCAGTTGGATTATTCAGGGACAGTAAGCATAGCACAATCGGGGGCCCATGCCAAGTGGAGGGGCCAACAACCGAGAAGGCTTCACGCTGTCTGACCGAAGAGTGTGCCCTATGGACCAGGAGCCCCGCCAAGCCGAAGAGCGCAGGGCTCGACGGGGAGGCTATTTCAGAGATCGGGCGACCAGAGATCGGACAGGTAGGATGGAGGAATACCATTGAGACACTGCCAGACAAGCGCTGCTGTCCTATAGGAAATGTGTTGCGAGGCAGGAAGCCAGTTGAACACATCTCGCATGTAGGCAGAGACTGGGGCATATTTTGGAATGTGAGCAATAATCCGATCAGCAGGACGAAGGACCCGGTTAAGGCGCCATATTTAGCACAAATAGTAGTGACCAGCAAGAGCCAAGCAAAAATTATAAACTCTACTGGTGACAAAAGCGTAGACACAGAGGCGAAAATCTGTACACAACTTAGGGGGACAGACAGGCCTATTACAGAACTTTGGGGAAAGGCCCTCTGCCCTCCCCACCATTATTTACGCCACTGCATGGACAAAGACCACAGAATCACCAGGGGAGGAAGACTTAAGAATACACAATAATGACGGAACCGGTAGTGACCAAGAAATAAAATAGAAGAACACATTTATTGAAAAGAGTTATTGAAAAGAGTTATTGAAAAGAGTTATTGAAATTGAGTTATTGAAAAGAGTTCTTGAAAAGAGTTATTGAAAAGAGTTGTTGAAAGAAGTTAGTTATTGAAAGAGTTATTGAAAGAGTTATTGAAAAGAGTTGTTGGAAAGAGTTATTGAAAAAGAGTTACTGAAAAGAGTTATTGAAAGAGTTATTGAAAAGTGTTATTGAAAGAGTTGTTGAAAAGAGTTATTGAAAAGAGTCATTGAAAGGAGTTATTGAAAAGAGTTATTGAAAAGAGTTATTGAAAAGAAAGTAATTGAAAAAGAGTTGTTGAAAAGAGTTATTGAAAAGAGTTATTGAAAAGAGTTATTGAAAAGAGTTATTGAAAAGTGTTACGAGAAAGATTTGTTGAAAAGAGTTATTGAAACGAGTTATTGAAAAGAGTTATTGAAAAGAGTTATTGAAAAGAGTTATTGAAAAGAGTTATTGAAAAGAGTTGTTGAAAAGAGTTATTGAAAGAGTTATTGAAAAGAGTTATTGAAAATAGTTATTGAAAAGAGTTATTGAAAAAGTTATTGAAAGAGTTATTGAAAAGAGTTATTGAAAGAGTTATTGAAAGAGTTATTGAAACAGTTATTGAAAAGAGTTATTGAAAGGAGTTATTGAAAGAGTTGTTGAAAAGAGTTATTGAAAAGAGTTATTGAAAAGAGTTATTGAAAAGAGTTATTGAAAAGAGTTATTGAAAAGAGTTATTGAAATGAGTTATTGAAAAGAGTTATTAAAAAGAGTTATTGAAAAGAGTTATTGAAAAGAGTTATTGAAAAGAGTTATTGAAAAGAGTTATTGAAAAGAGTTATTGAAAAGAGTTATTGAAAAGAGTTATTGAAAGAAAATATTGAAAAGAGTTATTGAAAGAGTTATTGAAAAGAGTTATTGAAAAGAGTTATTGAAAAGAGTTATTGAAAAGAGTTATTGAAAAGAGTTATTGAAAAGAGTTATTGAAAAGAGTTATTGAAAAGAGTTATTGAAAAGAGTTATTGAAAAGTTTGTTGAAAAGAGTTATTGAAAAGAGTTATTGAAAAGAGTTATTGAAAAGAGTTATTGAAAAGAGTTATTGAAAAGAGTTATTGAAAAGAGTTATTGAAAAGAGTTATTGGAAAGAGTTATTGAAAAGAGTTATTGAAAAGAGTTATTGAAAAGAGTTATTGAAAAGAGTTATTGAAAAGAGTTATTGAAAAGAGTTATTGAAAAGAGTTATTGAAAAGAGTTATTGAAAAGAGTTATTGAAAAAGAGTTATTGAAAGGAGTTATTGAAAGAGTTATTGAAAAGAGTTATTGAAAAGAGTTATTGAAAAGAGTTATTGAAAAGAGTTATTGAAAAGAGTTATTGAAAAGAGTTATTGAAAAGAGTTATTGAAAAGAGTTATTGAAAAGAGTTATTGAAAAGAGTTATTGAAAAGAGTTATTGAAAAGAGTTATTGAAAAGAGTTATTGAAAAGAGTTATTGAAAAGAGTTATTGAAAAGAGTTATTGAAAAGAGTTATTGAAAAGAGTTATTGAAAAGAGTTATTGAAAAGAGTTATTGAAAAGAGTTATTGAAAAGAGTTATTGAAAAGAGTTATTGAAAAGAGTTATTGAAAAGAGTTATTGAAAAGAGTTATTGAAAAGAGTTATTGAAAAGAGTTATTGAAAAGAGTTATTGAAAAGAGTTATTGAAAAGAGTTATTGAAAAGAGTTATTGAAAAGAGTTATTGAAAAGAGTTATTGAAAAGAGTTATTGAAAAGAGTTATTGAAAAGAGTTATTGAAAAGAGTTATTGAAAAGAGTTATTGAAAAGAGTTATTGAAAAGAGTTATTGAAAAGAGTTATTGAAAAGAGTTATTGAAAAGAGTTATTGAAAAGAGTTATCGAAAAGAGTTATTGAAAGAGTTATTGAAAAGAGTTATTGAAAAGAGTTATTGAAAAGAGTTATTGAAAAGAGTTATTGAAAAGAGTTATTGAAAAGAGTTATTGAAAAGAGTTATTGAAAAGAGTTATTGAAAAGAGTTATTGAAAAGAGTTATTGAAAGAGTTATTGAAAAGAGTTATTGAAAAGAGTTATTGAAAAGAGTTATTGAAAAGAGTTATTGAAAAGAGTTATTGAAAAGAGTTATTGAAAAGAGTTATTGAAAAGAGTTATTGAAAAGAGTTATTGAAAAGAGTTATTGAAAAGAGTTATTGAAAAGAGTTATTGAAAAGAGTTATTGAAAAGAGTTATTGAAAAGAGTTATTTGAAAAGAGTTATTGAAAAGAGTTATTGAAAAGAGTTATTGAAAAGAGTTATTGAAAAGAGTTATTGAAAAGAGTTATTGAAAAGAGTTATTGAAAAGAGTTATTGAAAAGAGTTATTGAAAAGAGTTATTGAAAAGAGTTATTGAAAAGAGTTATTGAAAAGAGTTATTGAAAAGAGTTATTGAAAAGAGTTATTGAAAAGAGTTATTGAAAAGAGTTATTGAAAGAGTTATTGAAAGAGTTATTGAAAAGAGTTAGTTATTGAAAAGAGTTATTGAAAAGAGTTATTGAAAAGAGTTATTGAAAAGAGTTATTGAAAAGAGTTATTGAAAAGAGTTATTGAAAAAAGAGTTATTGAAAAGAGTTATTGAAAAGAGTTATTGAAAAGAGTTATTGAAAAGAGTTATTGAAAAGAGTTATTGAAAAGAGTTATTGAAAAGAGTTATTGAAAGAGTTATTGAAAAGAGTTATTGAAAAGAGTTATTGAAAAGAGTTATTGAAAAGAGTTATTGAAAAGAGTTATTGAAAAGAGTTATTGAAAAGAGTTATTGAAAAGAGTTATTGAAAAGAGTTATTGAAAAGAGTTATTGAAAAGAGTTATTGAAAAGAGAGTTATTGAAAAGAGTTATTGAAAGAGTTATTGAAAAGAGTTATTGAAAAGAGTTATTGAAAAGAGTTATTGAAAAGAGTTATTGAAAAGTTATTGAAAAGAGTTATTGAAAAGAGTTATTGAAAAGAGTTATTGAAAAGAGTTATTGAAAAGAGTTATTGAAAAGAGTTATTGAAAAGAGTTATTGAAAAGAGTTGTTGAAAAGAGTTATTGAAAAGAGTTATTGAAAAGAGTTATTGAAAAGAGTTATTGAAAAGAGTTATTGAAAAGAGTTATTGAAAAGAGTTATTGAAAAGAGTTATTGAAAGAGTTATTGAAAAGAGTTATTGAAAAGAGTTATTGAAAAGAGTTATTGAAAAGAGTTATTGAAAAGAGTTATTGAAAAGAGTTATTGAAAAGAGTTATTGAAAAGAGTTATTGAAAAGAGTTATTGAAAAGAGTTATTGAAAAGAGTTATTGAAAAGAGTTATTGAAAAGAGTTATTGAAAAGAGTTATTGAAAAGAGTTATTGAAAAGAGTTATTGAAAAGAGTTATTGAAAAGAGTTATTGAAAAAAGAGTTATTGAAAAGAGTTATTGAAAAGAGTTATTGAAAAGAGTTATTGAAAAGAGTTATTGAAAAGAGTTATTGAAAAGAGTTATTGAAAAGAGTTATTGAAAAGAGTTATTGAAAAGAGTTATTGAAAAGAGTTATTGAAAAGAGTTATTGAAAAGAGTTATTGAAAAGAGTTATTGAAAAGAGTTATTGAAAAGAGTTATTGAAAAGAGTTATTGAAAAGAGTTATTGAAAAGAGTTATTGAAAAGAGTTATTGAAAAGAGTTATTGAAAAGAGTTATTGAAAAGAGTTATTGAAAGAGTTATTGAAAAGAGTTATTGAAAAGAGTTATTGAAAGAGTTATTGAAAAGAGTTATTGAAAAGAGTTATTGAAAAGAGTTATTGAAAAGAGTTATTGAAAAGAGTTATTGAAAGAGTTATTGAAAAGAGTTATTGAAAAGAGTTATTGAAAAGAGTTATTGAAAAGAGTTATTGAAAAGAGTTATTGAAAAGAGTTATTGAAAAGAGTTATTGAAAAGAGTTATTGAAAAGAGTTATTGAAAGAGTTATTGAAAAGAGTTATTGAAAAGAGTTATTGAAAAGAGTTATTGAAAAGAGTTATTGAAAAGAGTTATTGAAAAGAGTTATTGAAAAGAGTTATTGAAAAGAGTTATTGAAAAGAGTTATTGAAAAGAGTTATTGAAAAGAATTATTGAAAAGAGTTATTGAAAAGAGTTATTGAAAAGAGTTATTGAAAAGAGTTATTGAAAAGAGTTATTGAAAAGAGTTATTTGAAAAGAGTTATTGAAAAGAGTTATTGAAAAGAGTTATTGAAAAGAGTTATTGAAAAGAGTTATTGAAAATAGTTATTGAAAAGAGTTATTGAAAAGAGTTATTGAAAAGAGTTATTGAAAAGAGTTATTGAAAAGAGTTATTGAAAAGAGCTTATTGAAAAGAGTGATTGAAAAGAGTTATTGAAAAGAGTTATTGAAAAGAGTTATTGAAAAGAGTTATTGAAAGAGTTATTGAAAGAGTTAAGAGTTATTGAAAAGAGTTATTAAAAAGAGTTATTGAAAAGAGTTATTGAAAGGAGTTATTGAAAAGAGTTATTGAAAAGAGTTATTGAAAATAGTCATTGAAAAGTGTGATTGAAAAGAGTTATTGAAAAGAGTTATTGAAAAGAGTTATTCAAAGAGTTATTGAAAAGAGTTATTGAAAAGAGTTATTGAAATGAGTTATTGAAAAGAGTTATTGAAATGAGTTATTGAAAAGAGTTATTGAAAAGAGTTATTGAAAAGAGTTATTGAAATGAGTAATTGAAAAGAGTTATCGAAAACATCTTGAGGTTGACACTTGACAGACTACCAGTGTCTGGTAGTTTGGCGACGTTACTCTTACGACAGTGTGCTCAAACGGTTATAATTGTATTGATTTGTATTGAAAGGTTTATAGATCTCCTCTCCCAGTATACAAATCAGAGGCGCAACCAGTACGAAAGTCGCCGAGATTAGTCAAGTCTGAGGCAGCGAAAAGAGCAGTATAAGTTATATCGAAGCAAGTTGGGAAGTAAACGGCAGTGATACGCTAGGACTTGGATGATAGATGTTGTGCTATCAGATCGGAACCATGGTAGAATCCGAGGTATATCTTCTATACAGCGCTTTTGGGTATAAGAGTCTTTCGGCTAATATCCAGTATTAAGATAGAACTTGGGTGATATATTTTGCGCGTCTATGAGATCGGACCATGATTTGCAACATTTCTAGCCTAGATAGTTTAGAGGCGCTTCGCTGGAACATTAGTTTCACAAACTGGTATCATATTTAGATGGCATGAAAGGTCTCTTAATAGATGTGGGTACAGAAAAGACTCGCCTAGGGTGTATGGAGTTTTCATGCATGCCATCACGTACAACCGATTCACATGTGACGTGCACTAAAAGGCTAATTTATGGTAGGTTGAAAAGTGATTACGTTTGACTTAAGTCAGCTTGTTTGCCCTAACCTTCCGCAAAGTCAGGCGTGTTGACGCCCTAACTTTGCGAAAGGTTAGGACAAACAAGCTCATTTGAGTCATAGAATATCTGTTGACATCCAGAAATTCTGGCTGTGTTTAATTTGTGTCCATGATATGTTAAAGATTCTAAACCCTTCGCTGGGCATCAGTTTGTCTCAACTCATCTTTGTCTCAATTTATCTCTACTGCAAAAAACAGTGCGGTAATCCCGTAGTTTAGGTTGCTAAATTATTCTAATGTCTTCAATGCCGTACTTCACGTTGGTAAGTAAGCACTCTACCTATGTCCATCATAACTATAATCAATCCCGCTTTCATTTCATCGAGAATTTTTTTAATCAATCCAGCTTCCATTTAACGAAAAATATGACCCAACTTCTATTTAACCAGAAAAATTATTTTTCATCAATGGAACTTTTATGTAAGCAAAGAACTTTTTCCATGGGTCCAGCTTCGACTTACGGAAACAATTATTTTCATTATTCCAGCTTCTATTGCATCAAAAACTAAGTTTCATCAATCCAGCTTTTATTTACGATAAAAATTATTTCCATCAATCCAACTTCTATTTAAAGATAGAAATAGTTTCATCAGTCCCACTTCCAGTTAGGAAACAATTTTTTTCCTCAATCCAGCTTCCATTTCATGTTGACAATATAAAATAATTTAGCAACCTAAACTACGGGTTTACCAACAGTGCTACATGTAAGTACCTCGCATTAACACCGTGAATTTCTGGCTGTAGTCACTGTAGTGTCTAATAGTTGGTTGCATGATTTCGTAGAGATTTGCTAAACAAAAGACCCACAACGCTTCAATGGGCGTCAGTTTGTCTCAACGCCTTCTTTTATACATATGCTTACATTCAAACCGTTTATGGAATTCTATTCACCGAGGGTCACGGCTATTCTTCGTTGAAGCAATAATGGGAATGCCGTTTGCGACCTAGTTTTCGACGTAGAAATTGAGAAGAATATTGTAGCGTATTTATAATGGTATTATCACCCTAATGCAGATTATTTGAGAGCGTGTGTTGAGCCTAGTGTTCAATCGCTTCCGGAATAGAAGTAAAGAAATACCAAGAAACTCATGTCTTGATATGCTAGGCAATCTATTTCAGAATGTCTAACTAGCCACAGCGAAGCTCCTGTGCAACACTGTGGATGTTCTGAGTTGGGGAACAAACAGGTCACCATGTGCAACAGAGCGAAGAAATCTAGGGGTTAGGCTGCTTTGTAGACGTGTTTTTGCACTATATCTTTGCTTATGAGACCGTGTTCTTGTGCACCGTAGGAGTTGATGTTGTGACACTTCTGACTTTGTTATTCTGTTACTGTGTTCACGCGTGACATCCCTGTCATAAGCCGCCTTTAACATTATGTTATGGGCCTACTTAATGCATGACATTAGCGGCGTCCTTTCTTGCAGTATAAGGCGTTACTTAAAAGTTAGTTTTCTCAAACAACTGACCTACACGTTTGATATCACAGCAATGTAATAAATGTCTGATAGGGACCCTGGACATTGTGGACAAGTCCTTCAATCGCAATTGCTCAAGCGCTGCGGCGTGAAACTCAGATTCAGTGTCCGCGCTGTAGTCGGGAGCGCCTCTGAAGGGGCGCCATAACAAGTGCTCATACATACAGTACATACAATGAAAAAGATCATACTAAGCAACATATTTAATTTGAAGTGTTAATACTGGCAATCGCATATCTTTTTCTCTCAAACACGACCGTAACTTCCAGGTAAGCCAACTTGTTGCCACCGTATAATGGTGTAATTTATTAGAATTTTTCATAAAAAATCCAACGTAATCGAATGAGACTAAGAGACTAGAATTTACGCTAAATTAAGCTTGAAAAGTGTTTCAATAATTTTATATTTTTATATTGAAACTTCGGATTTAACTCTTTGCAGAATAATATTATTGTTGCGAAATAGGCAAAATTTTAAAAATACGGATTAGTTCGTTATGAAGGTAGGACCGTGAAGTTAAGTTAGCTGCTCTTTAGTGACACTGTCACACCTTCCATCCATGGAACTCGCACTATCAGAGTACGGTGAGTGGCGGAGTTTTACCCAACAAAGAAAAAGCAGCTAACATTTTCTAGATGATTCAATGCACTGGTCCGAAAAGCTGTAGGCACAGTTGGCCTAAGGATACAGAGTTATTTTGACAACTGAACTGAAGGTCGTTGCAGATTTGGCAAACACAATCGTTGATGAAAGTGGACCTGTGAGCTCCTTTGAGGCAGACACAATGAGACATGTCATGTGTCAGATTAAAAGTGGAGCAACCGAGCATAGTGGGCCTTTAGGTTGTTTTCAACTCAGGATGAACACTCGATGAACTTACAGGCGCCTATTCATTTTTCGACTTGCTTTGAATTGTATGAAAACCTAGGTGATGGCAAATGAACGATGTGTGTCTAGGCCAATATATATTATTAGTGAATTTCAATATCACTGATAGGCCTATTTGTGGAGACGAATCTGTACATTGTACAATCGGATCTAGTTCTGGCTGAAATTTGTAGACCAACCTGACTCGGGTTCACCTAGAACATTTTCCCATATATAATATAAGCTTAGGCCTATACATGTACCTATACCTACATATTGTTCGATTCATAAACTGCATTCAAAGCCCCACATAGTCAGTTGAAGTTTCATGTGTGTGCGTGTGTGTGTCTCTGTGTTAATTATTACAATATATACATATATTTGCAAGCAATCCACGGACTACTATCCCAGTTGTAATTGTAAATAATTACATCGATCGCGCCCGTGTCTAATGTAGAAGGAATCAGTCGATGGCTCACCACAAATAAACTCTGTTCAGCGCCACTGGAAGCACCGACAGGGAGAGAGTCACTGAGAGAGAGAGAGAGAGAGAGAGAGAGAGAGAGAGAGAGAGAGAGAGAGAGAGAGAGAGAGAGAGAGAGAGAGAGAGAGAGAGAGAGAGAGAGAGAGAGAGAGAGAGAGAGAGAGAGTGAGAGGAGAGACTGAGAGAGAGAGAGAGAGAGAGAGACAGAAAGAGAGAGATAGAGAGAGAGAGAGAGAGACTGAGAGACCGAGAGAGACAGACAGTAGAGACAGACAGAGATACAGAGACAAGATGAATATAGCAGACAGACAGAGACAGAGACAGACAGAGACAGAAGAGACAGAGAGAGAAGAGAGACAGTCAGAGAAAGAGTCAGTCAGACAGACAGAGGGCTTATCCATCATCAGTTGCCTCTGACAGAGGCAACTGATGATGATTGGACACGCTATTATTATTATTATTATTATTATTTTTATTATTATTATTATTATTATTATTATTATTATTATTATTATTATTATTATTATTATTATTAAAATAATAATAATTATTATTAATTCCTTCATAGAAGCGTTTTCAGCTTAGCTGTAGCTATAAACCGTCATTTAGTCTTGGGCTGCCATCTGACTCCTTTTATTATTAATTCACTTATAATTCTTTAATTACTTATTATTACTTATTTATTATTATTACTAGACGATTATATTATTAGGCGCAACTATAATAATGACTATGCATCCATTCGACGGCAATGAGCAATTGTGAGTGAAGGATTTACCTGAAGGCCCATACACAATAACAGTTTTAGTGGATGCTAGATCCCGTCTCCCAATGCTAGAAGGAGAGCGCTCTAACCAATCCCACAGCAGTAGACGAACTCAGGCGAGCTGTAGCCTAGATCAACTACAGATGATTACAAGGCATGGACTGTTTCAGAGTCCCACTTCATAATGCTCTATTCATAATGTTTTATTTTTAAACCTGTTTGTTACATCTACAAAATAGGGTGTCGCCACAATAGCACTGTCTTGCCGAACGTAAATAGGGCCTAGCTTTTACTTTTGTGTCCTAAAGGTCTAGGTTCTAATTCCTACATTGTAAACATAGCGTTACCCTGTACCAACTGTGGCCTAAGTGCTGTCACTGACTAAAAATAAAATGATAAGTTGGTCCAAATAACAAAATTTCACGTCGATTAAAGATTTACACGCTGAAAGATTATTGTTAGATGCTATAGGCAATCTATTTCAAAATGTTTAACCAGCCACAGCGAGGCTTCTGTGCAGCACTTTGTATATTCTGAATGGGGGAACAAACAGGTCACCCTGTTCAGCAGAGCGAAGACATCTACGACTAGGAATGAATGAGACCGCGTATTCGTGTGCACCGTAGGAGTTGATTATTTTGACACTTCTGACTTTGTTATTCTGTGACTGTGTTCACGCGTCACATCCCTGTCATAAGCCGCGTGTAACCTTATGTTGTGGGCCTACTTAATGCATGACATTAGCGTCGCCCTTTATTGCAGTAACTTATACGTCAAACAACTGACCTACACGTTTGATGTCACTGCAATGTAGGCCAACTTGTTACCACAGTATAAGCTTAATGGTGTAATTTATCAGACTTTTCAACAAAATTAAACGCAATCGAATGATGCTAAGAGACTAGAATTTACGCTAAATTACGCTTTAAAAATGTTTCAATAATTTTGTATTTAAATGTTGAAAATTCGGATTTAACTCTCTGCAGAATAAAATATTATGGTGGCAAAATGGCAAAATTAAAAAGATACGGATTAGTTTGTTTTGAAGGTAGAACCGTAAAGTTAAGTTAGCTGCTCTTCAATGACAATGTGTCACATCTTCCTTCCATGGGACTCGCACTATCAGAGTACGGTGAATGGCGGAGTTTTACCCAATAAAGAAATAGCAGCTAACATTTTCTAGATGATTCAATGCACTGGTCCGTCAAACTGTAGGCACAGTTGGCCCAATGGTACAGTCAGTGGCGTAACGAGGGGGCAGGGGCCGCCCCCGGGCGCAGGACAGGGGGGGCGCAAAATTAGGCTTTTGACAATTTTTTGTGAAAGAAATCAGGCACGAATAGTTACAAAGTAACTATTATACATGAGTCTTGCGCGGGGGGCGCAAAATGAGAGGCTTGTGAAAATTTTCTTCTTCTTCTGGACAAAAAAAGACGGGGAAGCAAAAAAAACTAAGAAAGAAATTTTTCAGGAAATTCTTGCCCCCGGGCGCACCGAACCCCTAGTTACGCCGCTGGGTACAGAGGTATTTTGAATACTGAATTGAAGGTCGTTGCAGATTTGGTAAACACAATCTTTGATGAAAGTGGACCTGTGAGCTCATTTGAGGCAGACACAATGAGGCAAAGAGCCGATCATAGTGGGCCTTTAGGTAGGGTTGTTTTCAACTCAGGATGAACACTCGATGAACTTACATGTACTGTAGGCGCCTATTCATTTCGACTTGTTATCAATTGTATGAAAACCTAAGTGATGGCAAATGAACGATGTATAATATTATGTAGGCCTATATAATTATTTTTAGTGAATTTCAATATTACCGGTCTTTGCGGAGACGAACCTGTACATTGTACTATCCGATCTAGTTCGGGCTGAAATTTGTAGGCCAACCTGACTCAGGTTCTCCTAAAACTTTTTCCCATAATTATACATGTACCTACCTACATATTGTCCGATTCATAAACTACATTTAAAGCCCCACAGAATGAGTCGAAGTTTCATATACATGTGTGTGTGCGTGTGTGTAAGTTAATTATTACAATATAAGCCTATAGATATACTGTGCAAGCAACCCATGTACTACTATAATTCTAGTTGTAATTGTAAATGGCTACATCGATCGTGCCCGTATTTAATGTAGAAGGGATCAATCGATGGTCCAAAACAAATGAACAGTTTTCAGAAGATCTACAAGTTCACTAAAAGAGAGAGAGAGAGTGTGTGTGTGTGTGTGTGTGTGTGAGAGAGAGAGAGAGAGCGAGAGAGAGAGAGACAGACAGACAGACAGACAGACAGACAGATACAGAAACAAAGACACAGACACAGACAGACAGAGAGACAGAGAAAGACATACAGAGACAGACAGACATACAGACAGAGACAGACAGACAGATAGAGAGTCAGAGAGACAGAGAGAGACAGACAGACAGAGGCAGCTTTTGATGGATAAGCAATTTAATTTCAAACACGCACTAATCAATCCCACAGCAGTATAACAGATGATTGCAATGCATGGACTGTTTCAGAGTCCCACCTCATATGCTCTATTCATAATGTTTTATTTTTAAACCTTTTTGTTACATCTACAGAATAGGGTGTCGCCACAATAACGCCGTCTTGCCGACCGTAAACAGCTTTTAATTTTGTGTCCTAGCGGTCAAGGTTTTAATTCCTAGATTGTAAACATCGAGTTACCCTGTACCAACTGTGGCCTAAGTGCTGTCACTGACTAAAAATAAAATGATAAGTTGGTCCAAATAACAAAATGTCACGTCGATCAAAGATTTAAACACTGAAAGATTATTGTTACACCTTTCGTTGTAATAGAAGAAGGTGTACCTGTTTACCAAGTCACTCTTTTTCCTATAAAATGGAAGAGCCTTCGACGGGTGGATATGTGAGACCAAAAAGACTTCGACAGAGTCTACGACGATTTCGCTGCTGACTCCAAGATGGCAAAAGTGTCAAAAGCTGTTCTCTACTTGTATCTCGTCTGCACAGTTCTCCTACTGGAAGAGATAGGTGAGTTAAAAATAGTGTGTTCTGCATGATAACTTGTGTGCAGAGAAATAAGAATGCAAATTTGGTCATTTACGAGAAGGTCAGTCCAAATGAAATACAGTATAGACACAGCAGAAAAGTAGGCTTGTATGAAAAGCTTTAGTATGTAACAGAATGATGATTTCTTTCATTTTGCACAAACGAGCACTGATTGAACCATACACATTTCATTAAGCTTATTACTCTGCAAGTGTATCCTACTAACTTATTTTCTGGTTTGGGGAAATTATCTCGATCGGGACTCTCAACAGTGACGCCACGCTCTCTGTTTTTGCGATTCTTTGCCACCATTCCTCAGCCTTGGATTCACTTCAATCATCTCCAAGAACATTGTCTGACTTTTTACAATTGCAACTGGACATTTATATAGCGCCTAAGAGAATCCTATGAGAAGCTCTCTCTGTGCTAATCTAAATAATAGTAGGCCCTAATTGTCACAAAGAACAAATCGTTCATCCGTGAGCAGCAACCAATGCTCAGATACTGAGATAGGCCTACCTATCTACTTTAATACAACATATTCTTAAACGGTGTTATTATAATGCACAAAGCATCAATTGATGTTGAATTGAAACATACGTTAAAGTTATGCTCCATTACAGAATCTGAGTCGCAATCTAATAAGGAGAAACAAGAATGTACAGAGGCTAAGGAGGAGGAAACCTGAGTTTTGTGAGTTTTTAATTTACCTAACTGGAGAACTGAACCGAGCGATATATTTCGAAGCTTTAAAATAGTCATCCACTACGCAATAGAGCAGTGCTTCGCAATCTTTTGGCTACGGAACTCTTTTGATCTGAAAATAATTCGTCGGACCCCAGGGGCGGCACCTAACTGCGGCTCAGCCCCCCCCCCCAAAAGTGGGAAATCACTGCAAATCACAAGGAAGAGGGGACAAAAGGGAAGGTTTTGTAGCTTTAGCCCCCCAACCTGAAATCCTGGCGCTGACACTGCGGAACCCCAATTTAAACAAAACATATTCTGGTAGCGCTCGCAAAGCAAATTCTTAGGTTAAATTAATTGCATAGTTCCTAATACCTGAATTCTCCTTATAACAAGAAGATTTTAAAAAGTGACTCATGAAAAAAATAGAGTATGAAGTTTTAGTACTAACAGTTATTGGGGTATAAGCGGTTTTAGTTCACACAAATTAGATTATAAATTATTTTAAATGAAATTATTTTAAAAGAAATTTTCTCACAAAATCCTTGCTTTCCATCGGAGTTTGATTTCTAATTTAACAAAATATTCAAAAAATTTATCCGAATTCCTCACGGAACGCTTGTCTTCAACTCACGAAAAGCTAGGGCTAAGCGAAACACGCTTTGGGAAACGCTGCCCACCGACCGTACAATGTTAGTGTTTTAGGCGCAGAATACATTCTTAGTTTATGATTACTTGCACACAGCTCCTACGTCTTTACTTCTTAAAATTATGCAATATTGCTATGGACTACAAACACAATTATTGCTTCATTTTATAGATGCCATGAGTTTAATATGCTACTCATCCTCGCCTCCAGCTGTAACAGAAGAGTCGGATAGTACTGAAGATCCATTTTCACAGGTTTTCACAACTCTGGACATCACCATAACACAGACACCGCCTCAAACTACAACTACACCAACATCTGACGACACAACAGAGCCACCTATCATCCATACACAGACACCTTCTGAAACTACATCCACACCTGCTGCAACTACAGTGACACCTTCTGTTACTGGCCAAGGTATGCCATAAGTCGGGCCATGTGTTGTTCTAGTTTAAATTTTGTTGATCAAATTGTTATTAAACAAGTTTTAAACCGCTTTTAAACCGAAATAATTATTTTAATTGCTGTTGGTAGAAGCAAAGGTACTTGTCGGTTTTACGACCCCCAAAATTCGTCTTATATTATCTCATTTAAAATTCTTCATATTCTACGTTATTTTAATTCTGTGTTACGTCCGACGGTCAGAGCTTATCTATTACGTCATAAACCTGAACTTTTCGTTATTAGAAAACATGGACGATACTAACCAGTGGCGTAACTTCATATTCTGGGCCCCCCTGCAAGATTTTCAAAATGGGCCCCCCTCCATACAGCCGATGACAATCTGATAGACAATTTTATGTTTCAAATTATCGACTCACTTTTGAGGCATACATTTTAATGATTTTAATTTATGATATTTTATTTTATTATTAATTTGTAATCTTATGCCACAACTAAAAATTGGGTAAAGTCGCAGTTTACGTTGCTAAATTATTTGATATTATCACTTTAAAATGGAAGCTGGATTGATTAAATATATTGTTTCTCTAAATGGAAGTGGGATTGATGAAAACATTCCTGTGTTCAAAATTGAAGTTGGATTGATCGAAATAATTTTTCCGTAAATAGAAGCTGGATGGATGAAATTAAGTTTTCGATTCAATAGAAGCGGGATTGATGAAAATAATTGTTTCCGTAATTAGAAGCTGGATCCATGAGAATATATCTTTGCTTAAATAAAAGTTGCATTGATGAAAAAATATTTTTTCGTCAAATAGAAGTTGGAATGATAAAAGTAATTTTTTCAAATTAAATGGAAGTTGGATTGATGAAAAAATCTTTATGAAATGGAAGCTGGATTGATGATAGTTAAGATGCACAAAGGTAGACTTCTTACTTACCAACGTCAAGAACGGCATTGAAGATATTAGAATAATTTAGCAACGTAAAATGCGACTTTACCAAAAATTGTTTTCGATTTGCATTAAAATTGATTAAAATGAGTCAATTTTACATCGTTTTTTAAGTTCGTTTTGTAAATCCTTCTTTTTCCGTCGTTTAGCTGCTCCACTTAGAGGCTTGCTAGCCATCATTAGTACAATTTTTTATTTTTAAATCTTAAATTTTGTATTGTAATCCGATCTAATGTTTTGTTGTTATATAATTTAAAAAAATAGTAATAATAATTTTACATTTTTATATTATTAAAAACTATTTTATTAATCTATTTAAACAAACTTTTTAAATAAATATCAACAACGATGGCCGACGGAAACTTGGCAATGAGACTAATGACGTCAGCATAAATCAAAGACGAAAAGTGAAACTAATTGAGTGAATTAACTGCAAATTTCAACGTCATCTGGCGATTATAGTTTGCCTTCGAGTCACTGCTCACTAGCTTAAATCAAA
The DNA here is from genome assembly GCA_020284085.1 of Aporrectodea caliginosa. NCBI lineage: Eukaryota > Metazoa > Annelida > Clitellata > Crassiclitellata > Lumbricidae > Aporrectodea > Aporrectodea caliginosa. Next base: position 3,082,560 of record JACEVL010000085.1, on the reverse strand, counting down.
GCCTAGAAAAATATGCGCCGACCGCGCATCAATAGTAATATTCCACATCATCTGCCTGCCTGCATGATTTATTGATTTTACAAGGCTAAGGAGTTTACAAGGAGTTTCGGTTTCCGGCTTTCTGCTGTGCATTTATTAATTAAAATAGTTCATTTTTTCAGGTTTGAAAATGGGCCCCTTTTACCTGGGCCCCCCCGCAGTTGCGGGCCCTGCGGACCCATAGTTACGCTACTGCTATATGTGACCCTGACCCTAACCGACCCTCACGGCGCGTAACAACGAGGCATAATAACCTCAACATAACCGATATGGACTATAAAACTTGAAGTCGTGAGGGTCGGTTAGGGTCAGGGTTAGGGGTTAGTAGCGTCATTAGAAGACAGATATTAACTGTCGCGAACACATTCCTGTAGGCCTACAGAGGTCTCGTCTAGTTATAATTAAAGGATCTATTTTGGGGTCGTAAAACCGACAAGTACCGAAGCAAATACGAATTATTGCTACTGTTAGTCATTATCATTATTATTATTATGTTTCGCCCGAGGTAGAAAAGATTCCTCAGGCTCTAAGAAATCATACAACTGTGCTAAAGGTTCTCCACTGTAACAATTTTTTTAGGTCAGACAGACCACTTTTAATTTTATTTTGAATTCTACAGGAAGGCAATGCGACCAACCTAGTAGGGTTAGGGAGTTTTGAACGAGAGGCTGCACGTTTTGTTTCACAAGTCATCGAATTTGTAGATCTGTCGAAAATAAAATAATGTCATACATTGTCTCTCGGCTGATAATTATCTCCAACTCCCCGCTCACCATCTGTTCTTCGGCACTTCACTGAAGATTGTAGGCTACATTAAATGTGTCAAGCCATTAAATCCTATATGCATTCCATACCACGATCACCATCAACAAAGATATCCAACGTAACACTCTGCTTTCTCCTCGGCTTGATCGCCGGATTCTCACTCGGCAACGAAACCAACCAAACACCATGGATCTCGTGGACTTTATTTCATATAGGCCTAGAGCATGTACCATAATAATAAGCTAAGCTAATATTTTGTGCGGCACTCAGCCAAAGTCCGGAAGATTTATATCTACTTTTATATTTACAGAGACAACGCCAGATGGGACTTCGCCGGTAACAATGTTGCCTTGCGGTATGTAAACTGCAATAATTATTATCACTTTAATATTGCGTTAAATTAGAACAATGCTACAGATACTGATAACTTATGCATTTGTTTAATTTCGATGAACAAATTACGTATTATGACTTTAAGACTAGCATAGGAACAATACTAGTGTTTGCAGCTATCAGTTTCTTGTAGCTAGCATACCTGAAAATAGACCACTGAAAAGCTATGTGGTAGCCTACCATTGTCACTGCCAAATGAATTCGTGTTTGTCATCTCGACTTTTCGAAGGCTTTCAACACTTTCCGCCATTCATCGCTTACCAGGAAGACAGCGAGCATACAATATATCACAAGTACTATGTAACATTTGGGGGCTCGTTCTGCGATAAAAAAACACAACCGTGTGACAAAATGTTCCGTAGGCAATCCTAAGACGAGTTGAACACAAGATTCGAAACGTAGACATTTCACCACTTACACCTACGAATCTCCGTCTAAACCACAACTATTACTCTCTGTCTGTAACGCCTCCTTCCTTTATATCTTAGTCTGAGCAAACCGGTTCCTACCAGTTCGCCCTTACGCCCCAGACATAGAAGAAGTGTCCAACCAGTTACCTGGCATGTTACCTTGCGCGTCGCTTCCTCTATCTCTATCCATCCCTCTCTCTAAGACGCGACATGCAACAATTATATAGGCCTATAGATGCTGCGTCTGTCGCTAGGGAGCTCAGAAAATGTACACGTCGCTTTACTGGACTGTAAAAGTGTATTATTGACTTGCTATTCGCTCGTTGATAATTTTTAAGACCTGACTGAGTCCCTGGGGACTCGATTAGCAAGATGTATAGTTTTGTATACGTAGGAAAGTGGGACTCAAATCAAGACGTCGACAGGGCGACCATGGTGTCACGACAACTCGTCGAACGACATTTCGTCTACGACACTTCGTCGAGCGACATTTCGTCGAACTACTAAGTTATTTGATGTAGTCAATTTAAAATGGAAGCTGGATTGATGAAAAAAACTGTTTTACGAAATAAAAGTGGGATTGATGAAAACATTCCTGTGTTGAAATAGATGCTGGATTGATCGAAATAATTTTTCTCGTAAACAGAAGCTGGAAATCAACCTGGATGCATGGGTGAAAATAGGTTTCCTTTCAATAGAAGCTGGATTGATGAAAATAATCTTGTCAGTAATTAGAAGCTGGATTCCTGAGAATATATAGCACGCTTTAGCGAAACTATAAGAAAGCGGCCTCTGTTGATTAGCCGTAATGGATAGAGATACACTGGTAGACGAAATGTCGTTAGACGAATTGTCGTAGACGAAGTGTCGTTAGACGAAATGTCGTTCGACGAGTTGTCGTAGACGAAGTGTCGTTAGCCGAAATGTCGTTCGACGAGTTGTCGCGGAACCGGCAACCATTATCGCCGCACTAATTTCGCCACATTAATATCGAAAGATGTCGGGAAATTCGGGTCACTACAATCAGCACTACTACAACTACATACTTCGGACGTTTGTAATGGTAGCATTAATTATCAAATAAAGTGTGCTTCGTATATTGTTTGACTAATAATGAAATTGAGTGATAGAGTGCGAAAAGCCGGTTTCTTCGACATAGTTTCTGTAATGGCAGTTCTAATTTTAGCTAGTTGTCCAATCATAGTAGACAGAACAGGATGGAATGCCAGTCCACCGAAAGCCATCTATGTCATTCAACATCCTATCCCAAAGGTCATCATTCACGATACGGCGACCGCTGCGTGCACACCGGAAGCGAACTGTTCAAATATAGTGAAGAAAATCCAGACCAATCACCAAACGATAAAAGGTAGATCAAAATCTGTTTGCCATTGATAAGTTCTGCGCATGTCTCCGACCACGTTGATCGTTATTCGCCTCTTTTGTAACTTAACCGGATTGTTTTATTTTTATCTAAATGCAGAACTTTTGGAGCTTTTTCTAACATTTGAAGTTTACTATTATGAAGTTTGCAACTTACAAGCAAGAAGCATTTTTACATGTGCGAGAATGAAGCCAAAACTGATCAAATTAATGGTCAGTTTTATGAAACCTTTAATTCCAAGACAATGGGTCCATTTCAAAAGTTCTAACAACGATATTTCCATGGCGTTTGCGCCCACATATATATTACCAGAGCTGCCGACCATCACAGCTCGTTTCAAATACGCTCACAGTTACCAAATTGCCTAATTCCTTATTATTTTTCAAACCTGCAGGTTTTCCATACACATTTGCAGCAGCTTGTTTGAAAATAGCCAAAACTAATAGTTACTATTTTTATTTATTTATTTATTCGGTAACCAAAGAAGTAACAGCAATTCCAGCTTATTGGCACACGGATGGCACAGACAATTTGAAGGTAACACACAAGACCCAATACGACCGATGGTCTCGCTAGTCATGGCCACCTGGTGATAATTAAGACTACATGTTCTGTTGAGGCAAACTGTAAATAAGCTGTAAATGGGATTTTAGCGTTATAGTTACACTTAACTATTCCTAAACTAATAAATACATCTACAACACATGTATAACACATGTACAATTGTACATATCTCTATGTATATGAGAATTCATACATACATATACATATCAAAAAGAAGAGAAACCAGAAGAGGAAAAAGAGGAAGAAGAAGAAGACGAGGAGGAGGAGGAGGAGTCCGAGGAGGAGGAATAATAATAATAATTACAAGAAGAAGACGTAGTAGTATTAGTATAAGTAGTAGTAGTAGTAGTAGTAGTAGTAGTAGTAGTAGTAGTAGCAGCAGCAGCAGCAGCAGCAGCAGCAGCGGCGGCGGCGGCGGCAGCAGCAGCAGCAGCAGTAGTATAGTAGGAGCAGCAGCAGCAGCAGCAGCCGAAAACTAGGTAGGCTAAGCAAGAAAACAAGCACAAAAAATGAAGAATCAAGAACATGATGATCATGATGATCATGCTGATGATGATAATTATGACGTAGTAAAGATGATGAGGATGATGGTATAATCATAGTGATGAACAGTAATAATAAATTAATGTCCATAGATAACAACTATTCTTTCAGGCCCTTCACCGTATATCGCATGTCGTTTGGGTAATTTGCTGCATTAGCTTGGAACGACATCGACTTCAACTTTCTGGTGGGTGAGGACGGATTAGTCTACGAAGGACGAGGATGGGATGCGCAGGGACAAGACTCTGGACAGTGGAACCCGACCGCACTCGGTATAGCGGTCATCGGAAACTTCATGACGAAAGTGCCCAACAAGGCTCTTGGGGCCGTTAAGACACTAATCCTATGCGGGATCTGCATGGTAATCATATATTTTATATTACTATCTAGTGCAGTCTAATCTGGAGAGTGAGAAATCGGTGATCTGCTAGGTAGGTTTCTGGTTCCAAAATTCGACGATGAAGGTTCGAGTCTGTTGCTTCAGATCGGAGTTCATATTGAACTAGCTATAGTGGTCCTTAGTCATCAGACTTATCATTATTCAGCCAGATCATCTGATTGTCTTTCTCTGGTCATGCCTAAGGAAATGACATTGTATACAAACCAATCATAAGACCTGTGATGATGTATGGAGCAGAGGCCTGGACATTGGCGGCGTATGAGGAACGGTTACTGGAGAGAGTGGAAATGAGTATGGTGACGTGGTGCATAATTGGAGTCTCGCTGAAGGATAAGAAAAGGAACGAAATCGTCAGAAAGACGCTGGGGTGGCATGTATTACAGAGAAAGTACGAGAGGTCAGGATGAGTTTGTACCATCATGTGATGAGAAGAGAGGATGAAAGCCGTTTGAAAAGAATAATGAGAGCAGAGTTCACCAGACGCCGAAGTCGGTGGACGACAGGAGAAGAGATGGGGAGACATGATACAATAAGACTGCTGCTACTGCTACTGCTACTGAAGTTTCTCATTTTGAAGAAAGAAGATACTATTTACAGAAACAAGTGGAGAGGAATGACCCGTGTGGCTGACCCCTCCGCTAGAAAGGATTACTTCAAGCCTGAAGGGGAGAGACAGAGCGAGACAGAGAGTGAGACACACACACACACACACACACACATAGGCAGCGATATAGAGAGACAGAGAGACTGAGAGGGGATCCATGCCTAAGACTAGAACTGTTCTTGGTTAACCAACTTGTCCTGCTTTTGGACCAGACTTAGGAATTCTCTACCTCTATCTGTTCGTTCTACTCAGTCGTTTATATCGTTTCTTTTACAATTATTTAAGGCTTACCTCTTTCAAATTGCCTATCAACCATAGGCTGCCTGCCTGCCTCTCTATTTCTTCGGGACAATATTATAAACTCTACTTGGTCAACAAGGAAAGGACGTGCTAACGACAATATCAGAATCCTGCTAATCGTTCTTGAAAACAGCGACCGTGATTTACTCAGTTATCATATCGAAATTGTATAGCCTACTATTCCCTTTGGCTCAATTGTATTTTATTTCAATTTCGCATTAAATTCTTCACAATATAAGACGAATTGACAAATACTTTCTACATTAATTTTTGCATCGATGTTAAACCTGGGTTGTTATTGACCAGGAGATTGTAAACTGATGTGTTGTTTTTCTCACTAGTTGGTGTGCATGAGGTTATTGTCTTTCTATAGGGGTTTTAAAAGTGGAAGCCATTTCCCGGAGCTTATTGACCGTAGTCTTTTGGTCGGATGATTATGTTGGCCACAGATATATTATTATCTAGAACCACACAACCATTAAGGTTTGTGAAACTCTGTGTAGTAGGCCTATAATTATTTGAATAGCAATGACTAGGAGGATATTCAGCCGTTCTTATCGACTAGGTAAGGCTACAAGAATCGCAGTATTGTACAGTACAGGTTGTGTTTTATGACTGAATGTTGTAATTCAGGACAAGATAGCTGCAAGCTATACACTGCACGGCCACAGACACGGATGTCGCAACAACACTAACTGTCCGGGAGATGCATTCTACAACATCCTTCCGTTTTCGCCAAACTATGGCGGGGATCTGGGCGGGACATGCTGAGATGCTTGCAGATGCTAAAGAAGATTCAGAACTAATCATTTTATCTGAAGACGTTCAACATTAGAGACATTACTTAGAAGCATGTGTTTAACAAACATTGTTTAACAAACATTGTTTAACAAAAATTGTTTAACAAACCACCAGGTTTTAACCTCGAGGACTTTCTCCTTAAGCTTGGCCAGTTGCTATCCTAAATGTGATCCCTATGTGCCTATATGCGTGATGATCTTCTTTGGCTCCCTGTTTCTCAGCGCATCTCCTATCGAGTTGCTGCACTTGTCTGGCGGTGCATTCTTGGTTGCCCTCCATCCTACCCGTAGGCCTACTTGTCTGACCTCGCAACCCATCGAACTCTTTGCTCTTCGGCAAGGGCGAGCCCGGCGAGGGAGCTTTTGTTCCCTTGATTTCTTTCACTCTTCTATTTTAAACAACGTCGAGCCTTTTCGATTGTGGGTCCGCCATCTGGAATGGCTTCCCACTAGACTTGCGATTGATGCCTCGGTTAAACTCGCCTGCTTTTTATAAGTCCCTCAAAACACTCTTTTGTTTAGCTCTGGCTGGGCTCTGAGCGCCTCTGAGTAGGTCTGTCTCTGGCAGAGGCGCTATATAAATTCTCAGAATGAATGAATAATTACAACTAAAGATGAACATGTAATTATAATGGGTGACTTTAATATTGACTTGTAGGCTACAGGGTAGAGGAGCATAAATGAACTTGCATTTGTTTGATAGTAGGCCTATAATTATATCGTAATCGTAATCGTAATCTCCAAACTTATAAAGCGCCACTGGAAAGCCAAGCGCAGGGCACCAGCTTATTCACGAGCGCTGACTTATTCACGAGCGCTATATAGCCACCCATAATTCCTTCCTACTATAACAGTTAAGTACTAAGCCTACCAGAATAACTGACCATTCAGGCACCCTTTTGACAATATTTTTTACTAATGCTTGGCCAAACATTGTTGACGCTAAGATTATCACTTCTGATATTTTGGATCACTTAACCGTCCTAACTTGTTTTGATCTAAAGGTTCGAAGTTGCATGTACGAGGACCATCGAGCTATAAGTGAAGAGGGAAGGAATGGCTTTGACATTTTGCTTAATGAGGCTTATTGGGTTCCTGTTCATAATGCTTGTAACAATAAAGATGCATGTAAAGCATATCTTCTATTCACTGCTAAGGGGCCGTCCATAAATGACGTCACGCTATTTTGGCCGATTTTTGACCCCCTCCCCATGTCACACTTCGTCACAAAAAGTAACACCCACTTAAAATGACGTCACAAAACTCTGACCTCCGCCCCTAAAACCATATTTCCACTTGATAATAAAACATGTTTCAAATCCCAGTTATTGTCATTGTAATAAGTAGGCCTATTTAAAAATCTGATGGTGACATATATGTAAATAATTAGAAAATTATTAATAATTGTGCCCGTATACATTAAAATAATCAAACAAATTATGAAAATTTTATACTGAAAATTAGTGCTGTTATTTTAAAGTTAAATTGTTGTTAATTGTTAAATTTAATTACACAGACCTGATGTGACGTCACACTTCGCTGACCCCCTCCCCATGTCGCACATCGTCACAAATTGCGACCCCCTCCCCCTCCTAGGTGCGTGACGTCATTTATGGACGGCCCCTAAATATTGAATAAACGTATTATAATATGATGAAGTTTTCCCAATAATATCGAATAGGTCTATGAAGAAGAGAAAATCTCTTTTCAAACAGTCTTAGATGACACGTTGTGCCTTGAAGACCAGAATGAGGATTTTTGAATTTAATGCGTGCAGAGACAGGAAGCCAGCGCAGTTTTTTATACGTGAAGGTAGAAATGTGATAGTAGCGTGGTAGGCGTGCTATTAATCTGGCGGCCGCATATAGGACCGACTGCAGTGGTGAAAGACGAACCTTGGGAAGACCAATGAGAAGAGAGTTACAGTAGTCAATTCGGGAGCATAGGCCTATGAAAGCGTGAACCAGCTTGGTGAAAACAGAAGACGACACAAAACGCCGAGTAACTATGAGACGCTTAAAATGAAAATATGAAGAACGTGCAAGTTTAGATAGATAGGGTCTTTACAAGAAAGGGAGCTTTCTAGCGTAATACACAAATCACCGTAATCACGCTGGCCTACTGTAACATTTGAAGAAAGGAGTGGAGCGGGAATAAGCTTGTTTCCTAGAGGAGAACAAAATTAATCTTTTATGAACATGCCATTTTAAAAATTCTTTTAGTTTTATTTGGGTTGTCTGAAACAAACCTACGTTACGGATTGTCACGGAAGCTTTAAAAACTAATTTAGATACCGCGGATAGCAAAATGGACACTTATTGTAGAAACACTCTATTACGCGTAATATAATTATTGGTAATCCCGTAGTTTAGGTTGTTAAATTATTTGAATATCTTCAATGCCGTACTTGACGTTGGTAGTTAAGCACTCTACCGATGTCCATCATAACTATCATCAATCCCGCTTCCATTTCATCAAGAATTTGTTTTAATCAATCCAGCTTCCATTTAATGAAAAAAATTATCCAACTTCTAGTTAACCAGAAAAATATTTTTCATCAATGGAACTTTTATTTAAGCAAAGAACTTTAGTCACGGGTCCAGCTTCGGCTTACGGAAACAATTATTTTAATTATTCCAGCTTCTATTGCTTCAAAAACTTAGTTTAATCAATCCAGCTTCTATTTACGGTAAAAATTATTTCCATCAATCCAACTTCTATTTAAAGATAGAAATGGTTTCATCACTCCCACTTCGAGTTAGCGAAACATTTTTTTCCCTCAATCCAGCTTCCATTTTAATTTTACGATATAAAATAATTTAGCAACCCGTCGTATTCCCAGATTAATTTAAGCGTTTACGCTTATATTTGTCATATTCCGGAATATATCTGTGCTAAAAGAAACAAAAACAACCGAATAAAACTTAATTTAGAAGAGAAAATAAAAACGAATTGAGTCGTTAAGCGACCATTCGACGACAACCGGAAATCAAGCGGCTATGGTAGGCCTACATTACCCGCGGCTCAAGGAATCTATATTGACCGCGGCTATTAATAGCTACACCTCAACCTGACCGCAGCTATTAATAGCTACACCTCAACTTAACATAATGCTGAATATTGCGTTAAGTTGACGTGTTAAGCCTATGAGATACGAACAGGTCGCGCACTCATACGCTTCACTAATTACCGTCTATGAGGCACTAACACTTCCCACACGATTGATTTGCAGGTGTTTTATGCTATCAGTCTGCATTGAAACTGACATACTTGTGCGTTTGCAAGTGGTGTAATAACGAATACACTTACTTACTTACTTTTCTTCTGCATTATGTAAAAGTCCTGCACGTGGAATTTTTACCAGGGTACTCCTACCATAATTCTAATCCTTACATATACTTCCTAATCACTCATTTCCTGCAAAAACTCTTTTCCCAGTCTTCACGCTTCACACTAACCATTATTGTGAAGCCTAAATGCATTGGACAATTTGCATAGCAAGAAATGTCCTTATTTGACCCTTGAAATAAAATACTTATCGTATAAGTATGCAAAAGCACTTTCCAGGGTGTAAAGAGCAACTTTGAGACTAACCAAAACGGCAATCATCCATCACCTTCAATCATTATCCTCACAGTGGTAATCCTTCAAACTTACCCATTAGTGTCAAGCCAAAATCCATTGGAACAAATACATTGCAAGAAATGCTATTATTTGACCATTGAAATAAATACTTATCGTCTAAGTATGCAAACACCCATTCTAGGGCCAAAGGAGAACCCCAATGCTAATCAAAACTCCAAACAATCATCTGTTTAAATCACCATTCTTGAAGTGGTAGCCTTTGGTACTTACCATTACTGTCAACGCAAAATCCATTCTACAAATGCATTGCAAGATATACTGTTACTTGACCCTTGAAATAAAATACTTAGACCCTAAGTATGTGAAAGCCGTATCTAGGCACTAAAGAGCACCCTTAGTGCTATCCAAAGCGCCAATCAACCATCCATTTCAATCACCACTGTCTAAGTGGTAGCCCATAAAGAATACCACTATTTCCAATGGAAGAACCATTGTGCAAATGCATTGCAATATATACTGTTACTTGACCCTTGAAATAAAATACTTAGACCCTAAGTATGTGAAAGCCGTATCTAGGCACTAAAGAGCACCCTTAGTGCTATCCAAAGCGCCAATCACCCATCCATTTCAATCACCACTGTCTAAGTGGTAGCCCTTCAAGAATACCACTATTTCCAATGGAAGAACCATTGTGCAAATGCATTGCAATATATACTGTTACTTGACCCTTGAAATAAAATACTTAGACCCTAAGTATGTGAAAGCCGTATCTAGGCACTAAAGAGCACCCTTAGTGCTATCCAAAGCGCCAATCACCCATCCATTTCAATCACCACTGTCTAAGTGGTAGCCCTTCAAGAATACCACTATTTCCAATGGAAGAACCATTGTGCAAATGCATTGCAATATATACTGTTACTTCACCCTTGAAATAAAATACTTAGACCCTAAGTATGTGAAAGCCGTATCTAGGCACTAAAGAGCACCCTTAGTGCTATCCAAAGCGCCAATCACCCATCCATTTCAATCACCACTGTCTAAGTGGTAGCCCTTCAAGAATACCACTATTTCCAATGGAAGAACCATTGTGCAAATGCATTGCAATATATACTGTTACTTGACCCTTGAAATAAAATACTTAGACCCTAAGTATGTGAAAGCCGTATCTAGGCACTAAAGAGCACCCTTAGTGCTATCCAAAGCGCCAATCACCCATCCATTTCAATCACCACTGTCTAAGTGGTAGCCCTTCAAGAATACCACTATTTCCAATGGAAGAACCATTGTGCAAATGCATTGCAATATATACTGTTACTTCACCCTTGAAATAAAATACTTAGACGCTAAGTATGTGAAAGCCGTATCTAGGCACTAAAGAGCACCCTTAGTGCTATCCAAAGTGCCAATCACCCATCCATTTCAATCACCACTGTCTAAGTGGTAGCCCTTCAAGAATACCACTATTTCCAATGGAAGAACCATTGTGCAAATGCATTGCAATATATACTGTTACTTGACCCTTGAAATAAAATACTTAGACCCTAAGTATGTGAAAGCCGTATCTAGGCACTAAAGAGCACCCTTAGTGCTATCCAAAGCGCCAATCACCCATCCATTTCAATCACCACTGTCTAAGTGGTAGCCCTTCAAGAATACCACTATTTCCAATGGAAGAACCATTGTGCAAATGCATTGCAATATATACTGTTACTTGACCCTTGAAATAAAATACTTAGACCCTAAGTATGTGAAAGCCGTATCTAGGCACTAAAGAGCACCCTTAGTGCTATCCAAAGCGCCAATCACCCATCCATTTCAATCACCACTGTCTAAGTGGTAGCCCTTCAAGAATACCACTATTTCCAATGGAAGAACCATTGTGCAAATGCATTGCAATATATACTGTTACTTGACCCTTGAAATAAAATACTTAGACCCTAAGTATGTGAAAGCCGTATCTAGGCACTAAAGAGCACCCTTAGTGCTATCCAAAGCGCCAATCACCCATCCATTTCAATCACCACTGTCTAAGTGGTAGCCCTTCAAGAATACCACTATTTCCAATGGAAGAACCATTGTGCAAATGCATTGCAATATATACTGTTACTTGACTCTTGAAATAAAATACTTAGACGCTAAGTATGTGAAAGCCGTATCTAGGCACTAAAGAGCACCCTTAGTGCTATCCAAAGTGCCAATCACCCATCCATTTCAATCACCACTGTCTAAGTGGTAGCCCATAAAGAATACCACTATTTCCAATGCAAGATCCATTGTACAAATGCATTGCAATATATACTGTTACTTGACCCTTGAAATAAAATACTTAGACCCTAAGTATGTGAAAGCCGTATCTAGGCACTAAAGAGCACCCTTAGTGCTATAGAAACCGCCAATCACCCATCTATTTCAATCACCGTTCTCTAAGTGGTAGCACATGAAGCTTACCATTATTGTCAATGCAAAATCCATGGTAAAAATGCATTGCAGTAGAGTGTACTGTTATTTGACCCCTTGAAATTAAAAAAACTTAGCCCCTTATACTAAGTATGAAAGCCGTATCTCACGCCTAAAGAATATCTCTAGTGTTGATCAAAACCACAATCACCCACCTCTTTCAATCACTCTACTCTAAGTGCTCACCCTTCAATTGAAACATTATTGCCAAACCAAAATACACTGTAGAAATCCATTGCAAATAGTGCTGTTACTGGACCCTTCAAATTAAGTACTTATCGTCTAAGTATGTGAAAGCCTTTTATAGGGTGAAGAGCACCCTTGGTAGACCAAAACCACAATCACCCAGCTTACCAAAACCACAATCACCCAGCTTTTTCAATCACTCTTCTAAAAGTGCTCACCCTTCAACTGAAACATTATTGTCAAGGCAAAATACACTGTAGAAATCCATTGCAAATAGTGCTGTTACTGGACCCTTCAAATAAAGTACTCATCGTCTGGGTATGTGAAAGCCTTTTATAGGGTTTGAAGAGCACCCTTGGTACTTACCAAAACCACAATCACCCAGCTTTTTCAATCACTCTTCTATAAGTGCTGACCCTTCAACTGAAACATTATTGTCAAGCCAAAATACACTGTAGAAATCCATTGCAAATAATGCTGTTACTGGACCCTTCCAATTAAGTACTCATCGTCTGGGTATGTGAAAGCCTTTTATAGGGTTTGAAGAGCACCCTTGGTACTTACCAAAACCACAATCACCCAGCTTTTTCAATCACTCTTCTAAAAGTGCTGACCCTTCAACTGAAACATTATTGTCAAGCCAAAATACACTGTAGAAATCCATTGCAAATAATGCTGTTACTGGACCCTTCCAATTAAGTACTCATCGTCTGGGTATGTGAAAGCCTTTTATAGGGTTTGAAGAGCACCCTTGGTACTTACCAAAACCACAATCACCCAGCTTTTTCAATCACTCTTCTATAAGTGCTGACCCTTCAACTGAAACATTATTGTCAAGCCAAAATACACTGTAGAAATCCATTGCAAATAATGCTGTTACTGGACCCTTCAAATTAAGTACTCATCGTCTGGGTATGTGAAAGCCTTTTATAGGGTTTGTAGAGCACCCTTGGTACTTACCAAAACCACAATCACCCAGCTTTTTCAATCACTCTTCTCTAAGTGCTCACCCTTCAACTGAAATATTATTGTCAAGCCAAAATACACTGTAGAAATCCATTGCAAATAGTGCTGTTACTGGACCCTTCCAATTAAGTACTCATCGTCTGGGTATGTGAAAGCCTTTTATAGGGTTTGTAGAGCACCCTTGGTACTTACCAAAACCACAATCACCCAGCTTTTTCAATCACTCTTCTAAAAGTGCTGACCCTTCAACTGAAATATTATTGTCAAGGCAAAATACACGGTAGAAATCCATTGCAAATAATGCTGTTACTGGACCCTTCCAATTAAGTACTCATCGTCTGGGTATGTGAAAGCCTTTTATAGGGTTTGTAGAGCACCCTTGGTACTTACCAAAACCACAATCAACCAGCGTTTTCAAGCAATCTACTCTAAGTGCTCACCCTTCAACTGAAAGACTAATGCCAAGCCAAAATACACTGTAGAAATCCATTGCAAATAGTGCTGTTACTGGACCCTTCCAGTTAAGTACTTATCGTCTAAGTATGTGAAAGCACTCTCTAGGGCCTAAAGAGAAACTTCTTTGCTAACCAAAACCACAATCATCCACCCATTTCAATCACTCTTCTCTAAGTGCTCACCCTTCAAGTGAAACACTATTTTCAAGCCAAAATACACTGTAGAAATGCATTGATAGTAATGCTGGTATTTCAGCATCCAAATTGAATACTTATCGTATCAGTATGTGAAAGCTTTTTCTAGGGCCTAAAGGCCACCCTTAATACTACTGAGTGGTGCTTGAAAAGTCACATATGAAGAGTCTGTATCAATATCTACAGACAAACATACTTACTGAAATTATATGTGCAATATCGCTCATACATCATGCGTGCATACGGACACAAATACACATGTATAAGCATATCGTACTTTTTTCTGTTGTATGTTACAGGTAAGCTTTCTGTCGAGTCGAGGTTGAAGGCATTCAAGCAAGACAGTATTGGGTATCATGAAACGACTGATTACCATCTGTCTGGCCCTGCAGTTTTACTGGAATGGAAGTTGCAAGAAGCAGAGATTTTACTGATTTGAAACTTTCTGCTGTTGTCTGGAGTAAGCATTCGAATGTAAATCTATTTCTAGTCAAGCATGCTACGCTCGGTGTACTTCAGTTGTTGCCTTGGTTTCCTGCTCTAGAGAGATTCTTTCTGAAATTGGGTATCAGGGTGACGGAACAGTGAACTCAAGCCATTCACATTATTCACGATCCGTTCCTTTTACGTCAGTCTTATCATTTTTGAAGAAGACATATACTTGTCTGTGTCTGCTTGCTCTCCTCAATCTCTTGTCATAATTATTTTTGATAAAACTTTTGTCTTGTTTAAATTGTTTATCCACCATAGACTGTCTCTCTCAGGAAAGCGACTGCCATTTCGACCTGATTACGACTTGGTTTTGTGAGCCATTACTTGTTGCCTTGTACACTAGACATAAATAAGTGCTGAAGAGGTCAGTAACTACAATTAGTTAATGTGCTACAGTTAACTGAGATACGTTCTATTCCAACGTCAGTACGGTTCTTTTTAGCCGTGCTGGGATCGGGACACTTCTCAGTAGTAGCCTTCAAGGGGTGCTATAAAATTTATGCAATGAATTAATGAATAAATAACTATTAACAATAATAATAGTTATAATAACGGAATTACTATGGCTGGTTTCATGGTGTATGCAGTTTTGTTATTGAATAGTAGTGAATGTCTGCATACACGTGCTAGTTTTAACATACAATTTAAACTATTGATATCTTGTTCTGTTTAACTGAAAGTATGAAAATAATAGCAAATGAGTAACCTTACATGTAGTTCTTGTATGTGCTACTTGTATTGTATGTGATATTCCAGTGGGTGCAAAATAATCAATACAACTTTATTGGATATTACCCTCGTTTCAAAGTTCACAGGTGTACTCATGACGATAAACAGAACATATCTAACTCGGGGCAATTAATTGAAGGACTTGCCTAAGGTCCTTAAACAGTGATCACCTGAATGGAGGCTTGAATAGTCAATGTCTAGCAAAGTAAGCTGTCAACCTTGAGGTTGGGTATTTAAATAGCTCATGTCATTTCGTTCTCAACGTACGACTGATCTGCATATCCACCGTTGTAGGCTGCCTCTCTGTCTAATGGACTGCCTTCTGGATATTAACCTGATTATGCGTTGTTTTTTGTATGTGCCATAGGTTGATGCCTTGAGCATTAGATAACAGTGGGGTAGAAGTTACTAAGTAATTAATTAAATCCAATCCCGGATACATAGATACGAAAACGTGTTCCATAAGCACCCCTTGCACACTAAGGACAATGACTGCAGACTTCTGTTTGCGAGATGAGGTGGAGAGGTTAAAACATAAATTCCGTTGCCATTGCCTGGTTGCCTTGAGGTCTCATCTTCTTTGTGATATTCTTATTTAAATACGGTACTGTATTGTATGTTCTGTGCGCTGAAATCAGTGTACTTAGTGAATGTTTTCAATTATATGCCTTCATAATTATAAGAATAACAGAGAATTAATTATATTATAATGTGTACATAATCTACATATGTAGCTGAAATGCTCAATATAGCAATATTTAAATCATTCACAAAAGTCAGCTGTAAGTACAAGATGTAAATGTTTTACCAGTATAGGCCTAGGTGTAGGAGCAATTTTTCATTAGGATGTTAAATGTGCCTATTATGTGAATCAAAAGATTCTGTTTAACCTACCTGCTTTTGTCGTTACTGCTGCAGATGCTGTTTGCATGAATGGCCCTACTTCCTCAGCAAAGAAATGAGAATGAAGTGGAAGAGAATTTTAAGTGTGGCTTCGACAGGCAAGAATCACACTCTGTGGAAGCGTTATACTATAGTATAATAGTGGCCAACATATTCATGTGCTATTTAATTTTACAATATTTCCATTGTGCATGGACAATCGTATAGGTTCTATAAGTATGCAATATATTACTTAGTATACTAGTTGTATTCTTATATTATTAGATATTTAAGAAGTCTTACAGTGTACTTAGTACAGATTGGTTATTTAGAGGGCACAGAAGAAGCAGAAATTTCTAAATGGATGTCTGTGCTGGTGGTGATGTTACAAACTTGAGCCATATGTTCCATATTGTGACATTTGACACTTTAATAACGAGCTGCTTTTGTTTGTGTCTTGTGTCGCTTTTAGTAGTCCTACACTCGTCGTTAAAGTGTTAAAAGCTGGATTAACTGTTTCACCACCTGTTGTTCCTCGTGCTTTCCGATACCGTCAATGATGTTAACTTCAATATAATTATTTTCTGAGAAATATGTAAACAGTAATTTCTTCATTAAGTGAATTAGCTTGAATTTTAATTCAAAGCAATAATTTATTTCCTATCGTTGTGAACTGCTTCAATATTATCTGTTTTGGCTGTTGATGTTTGTAATTTTTCTGGTATGGTAGTTGGCTTTAACTCAAACAGATTTACATAGAACTCGGAACTGTGAACCAAAATTCAGAGCTGGTTTAAATGTTCTTCTGTTCCCCTGTTGTTTGTCATTCTGTGTGATACGATGCATGGTGATAACTTCAATATTGTTACTTCAGTAGCATTATGGCAATTATATGTTATCATGAAGTTACTGGAAGTAATAAGCTTATTTTACTATCTTATTAACATGTTTTCAGAACTGGTAATAGAAGAATATTTAAACCAGTTCTGAATTTTGCCATCACAGTTCACAAGTTCACCATGTCGTAAATCTGTTTGAGAACATAAAGCCTGAAACTGACATACCTATGTAAAAATTACCAGAAAAATTACAAACATCAAAAGCCTAAACAGATAATATTGAAGCCGTGCACAACGATAGGAAGTAAATTATTGCTTTGAATTAAAATTCAAGCTAATTCACTTAATGAAGAAATTACTGTTTACATATTTCTCAGAAAATAATTATATTGAAGTTAACATCATTGACGGTATCGGAAAGCACGAGGAACAACAGGTGGTGAAACAGTTAATCCAGCTTTTAACACTTTAACGACGAGTGTAGGACTACTAAAAGCGACACAAGACACAAACAAAAGCAGCTCGTTATTAAAGTGTCAAATGTCACAATATGGAACATATGGCTCAAGTTTGTAACATCACCACCAGCACAGACATCCATTTAGAAATTTCTGCTTCTTCTGTGCCCTCTAAATAACCAATCTGTACTAAGTACACTGTAAGACTTCTTAAATATCTAATAATATAAGAATACAACTAGTATACTAAGTAATATATTGCATACTTATAGAACCTATACGATTGTCCATGCACAATGGAAATATTGTAAAATTAAATAGCACATGAATATGTTGGCCACTATTATACTATAGTATAACGCTTCCACAGAGTGTGATTCTTGCCTGTCGAAGCCACACTTAAAATTCTCTTCCACTTCATTCTCATTTCTTTGCTGAGGAAGTAGGGCCATTCATGCAAACAGCATCTGCAGCAGTAACGACAAAAGCAGGTAGGTTAAACAGAATCTTTTGATTCACATAATAGGCACATTTAACATCCTAATGAAAAATTGCTCCTACACCTAGGCCTATACTGGTAAAACATTTACATCTTGTACTTACAGCTGACTTTTGTGAATGATTTAAATATTGCTATATTGAGCATTTCAGCTACATATGTAGATTATGTACACATTATAATATAATTAATTCTCTGTTATTCTTATAATTATGAAGGCATATAATTGAAAACATTCACTAAGTACACTGATTTCAGCGCACAGAACATACAATACAGTACCGTATTTAAATAAGAATATCACAAAGAAGATGAGACCTCAAGGCAACCAGGCAATGCAGCAACGGAATTTATGTTTTAACCTCTCCACCTCATCTCGCAAACAGAAGTCTGCAGTCATTGTCCTTAGTGTGCAAGGGGTGCTTATGGAACACGTTTTCGTATCTATGTATCCGGGATTGGATTTAATTAATTACTTAGTAACTTCTACCCCACTGTTATCTAATGCTCAAGGCATCAACCTATGGCACATACAAAAAACAACGCATAATCAGGTTAATATCCAGAAGGCAGTCCATTAGACAGAGAGGCAGCCTACAACGGTGGATATGCAGATCAGTCGTACGTTGAGAACGAAATGACATGAGCTATTTAAATACCCAACCTCAAGGTTGACAGCTTACTTTGCTAGACATTGACTATTCAAGCCTCCATTCAGGTGATCACTGTTTAAGGACCTTAGGCAAGTCCTTCAATTAATTGCCCCGAGTTAGATATGTTCTGTTTATCGTCATGAGTACACCTGTGAACTTTGAAACGAGGGTAATATCCAATAAAGTTGTATTGATTATTTTGCACCCACTGGAATATCACATACAATACAAGTAGCACATACAAGAACTACATGTAAGGTTACTCATTTGCTATTATTTTCATACTTTCAGTTAAACAGAACAAGATATCAATAGTTTAAATTGTATGTTAAAACTAGCACGTGTATGCAGACATTCACTACTATTCAATAACAAAACTGCATACACCATGAAACCAGCCATAGTAATTCCGTTATTATAACTATTATTATTGTTAATAGTTATTTATTCATTAATTCATTGCATAAATTTTATAGCACCCCTTGAAGGCTACTACTGAGAAGTGTCCCGATCCCAGCACGGCTAAAAAGAACCGTACTGACGTTGGAATAGAACGTATCTCAGTTAACTGTAGCACATTAACTAATTGTAGTTACTGACCTCTTCAGCACTTATTTATGTCTAGTGTACAAGGCAACAAGTAATGGCTCACAAAACCAAGTCGTAATCAGGTCGAAATGGCAGTCGCTTTCCTGAGAGAGACAGTCTATGGTGGATAAACAATTTAAACAAGACAAAAGTTTTATCAAAAATAATTATGACAAGAGATTGAGGAGAGCAAGCAGACACAGACAAGTATATGTCTTCTTCAAAAATGATAAGACTGACGTAAAAGGAACGGATCGTGAATAATGTGAATGGCTTGAGTTCACTGTTCCGTCACCCTGATACCCAATTTCAGAAAGAATCTCTCTAGAGCAGGAAACCAAGGCAACAACTGAAGTACACCGAGCGTAGCATGCTTGACTAGAAATAGATTTACATTCGAATGCTTACTCCAGACAACAGCAGAAAGTTTCAAATCAGTAAAATCTCTGCTTCTTGCAACTTCCATTCCAGTAAAACTGCAGGACCAGACAGATGGTAATCAGTCGTTTCATGATACCCAATACTGTCTTGCTTGAATGCCTTCAACCTCGACTCGACAGAAAGCTTACCTGTAACATACAACAGAAAAAAGTACGATATGCTTATACATGTGTATTTGTGTCCGTATGCACGCATGATGTATGAGCGATATTGCACATATAATTTCAGTAAGTATGTTTGTCTGTAGATATTGATACAGACTCTTCATATGTGACTTTTCAAGCACCACTCAGTAGTATTAAGGGTGGCCTTTAGGCCCTAGAAAAAGCTTTCACATACTGATACATAAGTATTCAATTTGGATGCTGAAATAACAGCATACTATCAATGCATTTCACAGTGTATTTTGGATGCTGAAATACCAGCATTACTATCAATGCATTTCTACAGTGTATTTTGGCTTGAAAATAGTGTTTCACTTGAAGGGTGAGCACTTAGAGAAGAGTGATTGAAATGGGTGGGTGATTGTGCTTTTGATAAATCCAAGGGTGCTCTTCAAACCCTGATGGGAAGGCACATACTTAGTGTATTTTAGCGTCCTAAATTATTTTCTGACTTATAACGTATTCCCAGATTAATTATATTTGTAAGCGTTTACGCTTATATTTGTCATATTCCGGAATATATGACTGTGCTAAAAGAAACAAAAACAACCGAATAAAACTTAATTTAGAAGAGAAAATAAAAACGAATTGAGTCGTTAAGCGACCATTCGACGACAACCGGAAATCAAGCGGCTATGGTAGGCCTACATTACCCGCGGCTCAAGGAATCTATATTGACCGCGGCTATTAATAGCTACACCTCAACCTGACCGCAGCTATTAATAGCTACACCTCAACTTAACATAATGCTGAATATTGCGTTAAGTTGACGTGTTAAGCCTATGAGATACGAACAGGTCGCGCACTCATACGCTTCACTAATTACCGTCTATGAGGCACTAACACTTCCCACACGATTGATTTGCAGGTGTTTTATGCTATCAGTCTGCATTGAAACTGACATACTTGTGCGTTTGCAAGTGGTGTAATAACGAATACACTTACTTACTTACTTTTCTTCTGCATTATGTAAAAGTCCTGCACGTGGAATTTTTACCAGGGTACTCCTACCATAATTCTAATCCTTACATATACTTCCTAATCACTCATTTCCTGCAAAAACTCTTTTCCCAGTCTTCACGCTTCACACTAACCATTATTGTGAAGCCTAAATGCATTGGACAATTTGCATAGCAAGAAATGTCCTTATTTGACCCTTGAAATAAAATACTTATCGTATAAGTATGCGAAAGCACTTTCCAGGGTGTAAAGAGCAACTTTGAGACTAACCAAAACGGCAATCATCCATCACCTTCAATCATTATCCTCACAGTGGTAATCCTTCAAACTTACCCATTAGTGTCAAGCCAAAATCCATTGGAACAAATACATTGCAAGAAATGCTATTATTTGACCATTGAAATAAATACTTATCGTCTAAGTATGCAAACACCCATTCTAGGGCCAAAGGAGAACCCCAATGCTAATCAAAACTCCAAACAATCATCTGTTTAAATCACCATTCTCGAAGTGGTAGCCTTTGGTACTTACCATTACTGTCAACGCAAAATCCATTCTACAAATGCATTGCAAGATATACTGTTACTTGACCCTTGAAATAAAATACTTAGACCCTAAGTATGTGAAAGCCGTATCTAGGCACTAAAGAGCACCCTTAGTGCTATCCAAAGCGCCAATCACCCATCCATTTCAATCACCACTGTCTAAGTGGTAGCCCTTAAAGAATACCACTATTTCCAATGGAAGAACCATTGTGCAAATGCATTGCAATATATACTGTTACTTGACCCTTGAAATAAAATACTTAGACCCTAAGTATGTGAAAGCCGTATCTAGGCACTAAAGAGCACCCTTAGTGCTATCCAAAGCGCCAATCACCCATCCATTTCAATCACCACTGTCTAAGTGGTAGCCCTTCAAGAATACCACTATTTCCAATGGAAGAACCATTGTGCAAATGCATTGCAATATATACTGTTACTTGACCCTTGAAATAAAATACTTAGACCCTAAGTATGTGAAAAAGCCGTATCTAGGCACTAAAGAGCACCCTTAGTGCTATCCAAAGCGCCAATCACCCATCCATTTCAATCACCACTGTCTAAGTGGTAGCCCTTCAAGAATACCACTATTTCCAATGGAAGAACCATTGTGCAAATGCATTGCAATATATACTGTTACTTGACCCTTGAAATAAAATACTTAGACCCTAAGTATGTGAAAGCCGTATCTAGGCACTAAAGAGCACCCTTAGTGCTATCCAAAGCGCCAATCACCCATCCATTTCAATCACCACTGTCTAAGTGGTAGCCCTTAAAGAATACCACTATTTCCAATGGAAGAACCATTGTGCAAATGCATTGCAATATATACTGTTACTTGACCCTTGAAATAAAATACTTAGACGCTAAGTATGTGAAAGCCGTATCTAGGCACTAAAGAGCACCCTTAGTGCTATCCAAAGCGCCAATCACCCATCCATTTCAATCACCACTGTCTAAGTGGTAGCCCTTCAAGAATACCACTATTTCCAATGGAAGAACCATTGTGCAAATGCATTGCAATATATACTGTTACTTGACCCTTGAAATAAAATACTTAGACCCTAAGTATGTGAAAGCCGTATCTAGGCACTAAAGAGCACCCTTAGTGCTATCCAAAGCGCCAATCACCCATCCATTTCAATCACCACTGTCTAAGTGGTAGCCCTTCAAGAATACCACTATTTCCAATGGAAGAACCATTGTGCAAATGCATTGCAATATATACTGTTACTTCACCCTTGAAATAAAATACTTAGACGCTAAGTATGTGAAAGCCGTATCTAGGCACTAAAGAGCACCCTTAGTGCTATCCAAAGTGCCAATCACCCATCCATTTCAATCACCACTGTCTAAGTGGTAGCCCATAAAGAATACCACTATTTCCAATGCAAGAGCCATTGTACAAATGCATTGCAATATATACTGTTACTTGACCCTTGAAATAAAATACTTAGACCCTAAGTATGTGAAAGCCGTATCTAGGCACTAAAGAGCACCCTTAGTGCTATAGAAACCGCCAATCACCCATCTATTTCAATCACCGTTCTCTAAGTGGTAGCACATGAAGCTTACCATTATTGTCAATGCAAAATCCATGGTAAAAATGCATTGCAGTCTGTACTGTTATTTGACCCTTGAAATAAAAAAAACTTAGCCCCGAGTACGTGAAAGCCGTATCTCACGCCTAAAGAATATCTCTAGTGTTGATCAAAACCACAATCACCCACCTCTTTCAATCACTTTACTCTAAGTGCTCACCCTTCAATTGAAACATTATTGCCAAACCAAAATACACTGTAGAAATCCATTGCAAATAGTGCTGTTACTGGACCCTTCAAATTAAGTACTCATCGTCTGGGTATGTGAAAGCCTTTTATAGGGCCTGAAGAGCACCCTTGGTACTTACCAAAACCACAATCACCCAGCTTTTTCAATCACTCTTCTATAAGTGCTGACCCTTCAACTGAAACATTATTGTCAAGCCAAAATACACTGTAGAAATCCATTGCAAATAATGCTGTTACTGGACCCTTCCAATTAAGTACTCATCGTCTGGGTATGTGAAAGCCTTTTATAGGGTTTGAAGAGCACCCTTGGTACTTACCAAAACCACAATCACCCAGCTTTTTCAATCACTCTTCTCTAAGTGCTCACCCTTCAACTGAAACATTATTGTCAAGCCAAAATACACTGTAGAAATCCATTGCAAATAATGCTGTTACTGGACCCTTCCAATTAAGTACTCATCGTCTGGGTATGTGAAAGCCTTTTATAGGGTTTGAAGAGCACCCTTGGTACTTACCAAAACCACAATCACCCAGCTTTTTCAATCACTCTTCTAAAAGTGCTGACCCTTCAACTGAAATATTATTGTCAAGGCAAAATACACTGTAGAAATCCATTGCAAATAATGCTGTTACTGGACCCTTCCAATTAAGTACTCATCGTCTGGGTATGTGAAAGCCTTTTATAGGGTTTGTAGAGCACCCTTGGTACTTACCAAAACCACAATCAACCAGCGTTTTCAATCACTCTACTCTAAGTGCTCACCCTTCAACTGAAATATTATTGTCAAGCAAAATACACTGTAGAAATCCATTGCAAATAATGCTGTTACTGGACCCTTCCAATCAGTAAGTACTTATCGTCTGGGTATGTGAAAGCCTTTTGATTGTGGTTTGGTAAGCACCCTTGGTACTCTACAAAACCCAATAAAAGGCTTTTTCAATACCCTTCTATAAGTGCTTAATTGAAGGGTCAACTAAAACATTATTGTGCAGCCAAATTTCACAATAGAAATTGCATTGACAATAATGCTGTTACTTTCACCCTTCAAAAATTAAGTACTCATCGTCTGGGTATGTCTAAAGCCTTTTATAGGGCTTTCACAGAGCACCCTTGGTACTTGGACCAAAACCACAATCAACCAGCGTTTTTCGCAAGCAATCTACTCTAAGTGCTCACCCACTAAGAAGATGATTGACTCATTGTTATGGCAATCCATTGGAGTGCTGCTGAGGGTGCTCTTTAATGGCTGATGTTCATTGTATTTTGGTTTGAAATAATGTTTCAATTGATGTTGAGACTTAAGAAAGTGTTGAAGTATGGAGTTGATTAAAAGCATTGGATAATACAGACCCATTCTTTAGGAGTTCAAATTCGGCTTTCACATACTTAAGGGCTAAGTCTTTTATTTCAAGGGTCAAATATTAGTAGGACAATGCATTTAATGGATCTTGCATTGACAATAATGGTAGTTTTGAGCTAACTTAGATAGTGATTGAAATAATGCTTGATTGGCGTCTATAGCAAAGGGTGCTCTTTAGTGCGTAGATACGGCTTTCACATACTTAGGGTCTAAGTATTTTATTTCAAGTAACAGTAAACATTGTAACAATGAATTTTGCACTGAAATAAATGGTATTACTACCATGTAGACAATGGTGATGAAACATATAATTGCCATAATGCTAGCATGAATGTAACCATATTACAAAGGGCTATCACATACTTAGACGATAAGTATTTTATTTCATGGGCCAATGGGTGATTGGCGCAATTTGTGCTATGCATTACGCCTATAGCACTTTAAATGCTCTTTAGTGCCTAGATACGGCTTTCACATACTTAGGGTCTAAGTATTTTATTTCAAGTCGGTCAAGTAACAGTATATATTGCAATGCATTTGTTTTGCTGGTTCTTCCATTGGAAATAGTGGTATTCTTGAAGGGCTACCACTTAGACAGTGGTGATTGAAATGGATGGGTGATTGGCGCTTTGGATAGCACTAAGGGTGCTCTTTAGTGCCTAGATACGGCTTTCACATACTTAGGGTCTAAGTATTTTATTTCAAGGGTCAAGTAACAGTATATATTGCAATGCATTTGCGGACAATGGTTCTTCCATTGGAAATAGTGGTATTCTTTAAGGGCTACCACTTAGACAGTGGTGATTGAAATGGATGGGTGATTGGCACTTTGGATAGCATGAATGGCGATTTTTAAGCCCTACAAAGGGCTTTCGCATACTTAGACGATAAGTATTTTATTTCATGGGCCAAATTACAGCATTCCTTTTTGCAATTTGTGCTATGCATTACGCCTTTGCAATGATGGTAAGTTTAAATGGTTACTACCGAGAGAGGATAATAGAACTGAAAGGCTAGCACTGATTGAAGAGTGATTGCAAGATATGATTGATTGTCATTTTGGATAGCCTTGGCCCTTAGGAGTGCCTAACAGAC
This sequence comes from Aporrectodea caliginosa, assembly GCA_020284085.1. Classification (NCBI taxonomy): domain Eukaryota; kingdom Metazoa; phylum Annelida; class Clitellata; order Crassiclitellata; family Lumbricidae; genus Aporrectodea; species Aporrectodea caliginosa. Next base: position 3,057,021 of record JACEVL010000085.1, on the reverse strand, counting down.
CCAAGGAAGGGGATTCAGAAATGCAGAGGGCAGCTTTTTTAGATGAAGGGCCAAATTGCACCTTTTCTTGCTATCCAGTGCAAAGGATTTTCAAGGGATAGGGTGGAGATGCAGCGTGAAAGGGCTTAGTGATTGATATTTGGAATGGCTGCATTATTCAGGCGTTTCGTTTTTGATAAATTTGTATATGCTGCAAGGAAACGACTTGGAGATCGTCGCGGGTGACTTGTCTGTTCGGCCGGCGTTTGCCATAGATTACTCTGTCTGTCGTGGTGACTTTAACATCATAGGCTAGAGTCGTTGTGGGCTGGGCGTCGTTGTTGGCTGCCAACTTTGTTTGGTTTCCGTGTTTTATATGTATGTAAACAAGAGTGCAGGTCGCAAATGGTAAAATAAAGAATATACCTACCTACTTACTTACTTACTTACTTACTTAACTCGTATTGCTCAAGTGTCGACCTTGAATATGAATTTTATTGACGACTTGCCAAAAGTTGACGCACACCCACTTCCGGAATGGGTCGTCGTTCAATTATAGCTTCGAGCGATCATTTGTTATGAGAAATAGTGTATATTTAAAACAATTTTTCAATCGATTTCCTTCTTTTTAACCAATTATAACTATACTAATGCATTAATTGGGCAATGGCACGTTATTTGAAATAATTTGCGGAGCTTTTTATTTCACTAAAAGTCAGAAAATAATTTAGGACGCTAAAATACACGTTTACCGTAATTTTATCAGATATCTTCAAAATAATTTAAATTTTTAATTTATTAAATAATAATTCGTTCAGCAACAACTGCTGCATCGTACCTTTCCGCCGTCTGCGGCCGATCAACATTACGAAAAATGGCCGCCTCAGACTCGATAGAATAGAGTGCTACCTCTCACAGCAGAAGTTAAAGTAAGTAAGTACGTGCTTTATTGAACCGCCTGCAAACGCACTGCGGGAACATCACATAGAGTATTAAATCACAAATCACAAAAATCACAAATGTCAAAAATATCATAAAATACAATAAAACAGACAATGTCAGACATCTATGGATATATGAGAGTAAGGCATAAAATAAAATAAAATAAGTAAGTAATTTGAATTGAACACAATATTTTCGAGAAAAACTGGTGGTTGAACTTGATCTTTGTTGAGCAAATGCTTATTTCTCCGTGTCTCTGCAAAGTTACCATTGTGAACCGTGACGATTAACTTAGTCTCAACGTTCAGCCACTAAACTTTCGAAATTTATCGATTAAACTCCGTTATTTTTTGGCTTCATTAACAATTCCACGAGCAGACGAGCGTAATCCAATAAGTCGTCACAAGCACCTCGGCAACTGACTATGAAATCCCTAAGAAAACACGCATAACATGTGTTTAAGAAAACACTGCGCGTATGGCAGCCTATTAGGCGCCCATCCCACCATAGAGCAATCCTTTCCAACAGTCTCTGAACTTGCCAATATAGCCGATGCAAAACTCCTTTTCTCCATATTGCACAACCCCAAGCATGTACTTCACCAACTCCTACCTCCACTCCGACCCCTCTCCTCTCACCAATTAAGACCTAGAGCACACAACCATACTCTCCCACCCAAGGACAACTCTCAATTTATTCCCAGATCATTATATAAAAATATTTACTAGTTTATTCTAAGACTTTCTAATGAACTTTAATTATTCATTATCACTCATGTTAGCATTTCTGCGTTTTTGTCAGATTGTTTTTCTCAATAAACGAATATATATATATATAGGCTACTCTTTTGCTCACTGACTTATCATTAGATTACGACGTGCATTCTCAGCAAAGCCCTAAATGTGTTCAAAACGTCTGCATTGAAGGAGAGCGAAACAGAAGCGATGCATGTCCCTGTCTCCGTGTTCCTTTTGTGTAGGCCCTACAATCGTGTGTCTCAAGCACCTAACTTAGGTGCTAAACATTGTTCTCTGGCTAACAGTTTACTGAGTCCCGCTTTTTCGAGGAATCTTACCCTTCCACAACCAAATTTCAACGCCTTCCCATATTACTCATAGGCCTGCTCCTGTATGCGGTTCTTCTATTTATCACCCGCCAGGCTTTCCGATCCAAACTCTAAGGTGCTAAACATTGTTCTCTGGCTAACAGTTTACTGAGTCTCAACTCTCAACTCTTCAAGATTTTATATCCTGATTCATCCAATTCTCTGCCTTCCAATCTTTCTCGTCCTATAGACCCGCCTTTGCTGCACCTTTGCTTCTTTATCTCTGTGGCAAATGGCAACCGGACTTTTTTACTTACAAGGGAATCCCTGGTCTGTTCCTCTGACAAAACGCCGACGATTTAGTTGGTGTACCGCGCTTAACTTTTAAGTAGGCCTAGCGCTTTTGAAATCAAGAGATTATAATTACGATTGGTTTCAAGTAGTGCTGCAGCACTTTTCCAGGTGAATTGTAGACTGAAACGTTCTGCTAGGCCTATAGAAAAATAGGCCTACTCTGTTATTTACATTTGCAAACGAAAATTAAGGAACAAGACAATAGCAAGAAGCTTGTTCAGTGGAAGTTCATCAGCCTGACTCATGAAGAACGAGAAACGCGAAGATAACTGACTTTCCGAAGGTTACGAAGATAACAGAAGCACAAAGACCAAGATCACGAAAATCAATGGACATTTGCAACATATTGAAGAACATTTTATAAAATGTCCCCAGATGCGTGTAGTCAATTCAAAGGATGGGAGTGAACCCAACTGCTCTGCTCCAACAAAACCCGTGGCCTCCATAACCGACTTTAAGAGAATGACGCCATTAATCTTCGATATGTCGGCGTCATTTACAAAAAAAATCGAATTTCAACTGACTGCTGACCGTCAATAAGCTTAACTGGATAATAGGCCTACCCTATCTATGTAACATATATAGGCCTCCGCGTTGTGGTTTGAGGACGCAGACGTCATCTTCACTGTCTAGTAGAGAATGGCAATCTCGTCCCCACCCGCTCCCCAGCAATTTTAGCAGTGTCAAACGAAAGTTGACTTCTTTGTGTATGTAGGCTACACGTAGATAGTATGATGTCCTTTTAAGAGCGAACTATTTGATGCGACTTACCGTATTGTATGATGCTTCTATTGACCAGATCTTCGTTGGTCTGATTCCGTCTTCGTTGTCTTTTTCAGGTATTGCCAAACGTCGTCTTGGCTTACGAGACAATTGACGTAAATGTATTGTGTTCTGAATTTATAGCATATCCACCGCGCCAAATTGTTATGACTTGGAAGACTATTATTCAAAGGCGAGTAGGCAAATACGTTACTTGATGCCCTTAAGAGAAGTCCTCTGTCCGTCAGGCAAAGCTAAAAACCCGGAAAATATCCGGCTTCTTATCTTTGTTGTATTGGGCTATTATTTCATGTTAGTTTTTAACGACTTTGCACGCGCGTGTTGTCCCATAATGAAGAATGCTTTTATGCGAAGTTCTATGCGTACTATGTCATTGGTAACGAGGATTTGCCGCGGAGAGTTTGCTCCTCAGAGAAATACTTTGCGAAATGAAGGTGCATTTGATTGCTTATAATACTTTGCAACATCATGATAAAAGGCCTCAATTGATTTTATACAGCTTTCCAGTGTGACTTCATTTCTCGGTAACTCAGGAGACCCTCTGACTCTGGAGTGAAACATCCAACGCGTCCTCCTTCCCGGCTTTCTGTGTCCTCCTTAGGCAGTCCATGCATCAGGCAGTCCTATGCTCGGTGGGCTCAATAAGTGTTTTTAATCTTAATCATTTAAGAGTCCAGCAATTTGTCTCTAATTTGATGCAACGCAGTACATTAGTAGGCTAGTGCCTGCTGGCTGAAGTAGATGTTGTATGCAGAGGTGGTGCAGAAGAAAAACTGCACCAAATTTAGATGCGAACGTCCGTATTGAGCATTACCCTCTCTCCCCATGCAGCCTTAATTCGGCTGACCCTCTTTCCATTTCATTTCGTTTAAAGACAGCCCCCTGTAACACAAGGATCAACCTCCTCCGTACAATTAGTTACATAAGACGTGAATAGCTAATCACTGAACCGTAAAAAGCCGCAATATCAACGCCAAACAGCTATAGGTTAATAAGAACGTAGTCGAAAACTGTGACTTAATTAAACTTACAGGAAAACTTGAATAACTAGTTCTATGTCTTTAGAGTAGGCACTGATGAAATATGAATGGACTACTATCTAACAAATGTTAAAAAACTAACATGGTATAAAACCAGCAGATTGTCACACAGACTTATGAACTAATCTGATTTCTGTGTTTGAGGAATATAACTAAACAGATGAAGTTCAAATATTTCAAGAAATGTATCTCTCTGTGGAGCATCACAATAGTGATGATAGCAATGCTCCAAAAATTCCTTTTCAATTTCAAACATTTCGTCACACATTCCACATCCAAAAGGTCTAAATATTGAATGAGTAACATCATCAGTGATTAGACCAGAACGATCTATAGAACATCGTTTTATAACTTGATTTGGATTCTTCCGCTGCCAAGAGAGATCTCGCATGTTTTCTGTAGTTGACAACTGTTTTCCATCAACAAAGTTCTCAGATTCAGTACTTATAATGAGACTCTTACGCAAAGTACTTTCATGGCATTTTTGTGCCATACTCAGCACAACACTTTCACGGACTTTAATTTCACATAACTTTTCACTATGGAATTTTAAATGGTTTAGATCTGCACTCCATGCAAATGCTTTGTTACACAAACTGCACTTAAATGGGGTTTCCCCAGTGTCTTTTCTCACATTCTGTTTCAAAACATCACTCCATGCAAGTGCTTTGGTACATAAATTATACTTGAATAGCTTATTTGCAGTGAAGGTTCGCGTATGGCAATCCTGTGCAAAGTCCTTTCTGCATATTTTTTCTGAAGGGTTGGTTTCTGTATGCTGTTCTAGATTATTCTTCTTCATTATTGCTTTCTCACATAAATTGCATTTGTATGGTTTCTTTCTGGAGTAGGATCCTGTTTGGCCTTCTGGATGACTGTTCTTTGAGAATCTTATCTGGCAAATATTGCACTTATATATTTTTTCATCAGTGTGGGTTCTCTTATGGCAATCTAAGGAACTCCCACTTCTAAATCCTTTGTCACACAATTTGCAAATGTATGGTTTTTCTCCTGTATGGGTTCTTGTATGGTTTTGCAAATGACTCTTCTGAGCAAATGCATTGTTACATAAATTGCACCTGTACGGTTTTTCTTTAGTGTGGGTTCTTTTATGGCATTTCAAAGCACTTCTATCTTTATATTCTTTGTTACATAAATTGCACTTGTATGGTGTCTCTCTAGTGTGGATTCTTGTATGATGAACAAGAGTTATCTTCTGTCCAAATGCTTTGTGGCATAAAATGCACTTGTATGGTTTTTCGCCAGTGTGGGTTCTTGTATGGCTTTCCAGATAAGCCTTGTGTGCAAATGCATTATGACATAAATTGCATCTATATGGTTTTTCTCCAGTGTGGATTCTTTTATGAAGATTCAGATTACTCTTATCTGCAAATGCCTTATAGCATAAATTGCACTTGTATGGCTTTTCTCCAGTGTGGGTTCTTGTATGGCTTTCCAGATGAGTCTTCCGTGCAAATGCTTTGTGACATAAATTGCACTTATATGGTTTTTCTCCAGTGTGGATTCTTTTATGACGATTCAGATTATTCTTATCTGCAAATGCCTTGTAGCATAAATTGCACTTGTAAGGCTTTTCTCCAGTGTGGATTCTTTTATGAAGATTCAGATTATTCTTATGTGCAAATGCCTTATAGCATAAGTTGCACTTGTAAAGGCTTTTCTCCAGTGTGGATTCTTGTATGACTTTCCAGATGAGTCTTCTGTGCAAATGCATTGTAACATAAATTGCACTTATACGGTTTATCTCCAGTGTGGATTCTTTTATGAATATTCAGATTATTCTTATATGCAAATGCCTTATAGCATAAATTGCATTTGTAAGGCTTTGCTCCACTGTGGGTTCTTGTATGATTGTCTAGAACATTCTGATATGCAAAAGCTTTATAGCATAATTCGCACTTGTATGGTTTTTCTCCAGTGTGGATTCTTTTATGAAAATTCAGATTATTTTTGCGTGAAAATGCCTTATAGCATAAATTGCACTTGTATGACTTTTCTCCAGTGTAGGTTCTTGTATGGCTTTCCAGATTTCGAGTTTTCTGTGCAAATGCACTGTGACATAAATTGTGGGTTCTTGCATGAATTTTGAGTCTGTACATCTCTGCAAAAGTTCTGGAACAAACTTCACATTTGATTTGTTTTTCTACAGTATGAACTTTTCTACGCATATTGAGCCCTTCAAGAAAAGAAAACATGTTACAAAGTTGACATGTGTTTCTAGCAAGTTTGTGTTATGTTTTTGCTGTAAGTTAATTAGGTTTTAGTAATTCAACTTCACAGAAACATCTCGAGTCTACTTGAGAAAGTCGTGTCGGCTCAGTGGGGATTCTATCTGTTAAGTATTCATCAAGAATCATAATTTCAAATCCTGAGTCATGCTGTTGATGTGTGATGCTGAGCAAATAGTCATCGTCTTCATATTGCATATGAAGAGAATAGAGAAGAAGCAGTCCCTTAAACTAGTCGAGATGGGTAAAGTCGTAGTTTACGTTGCTAAATTATTCTAATGTCTTCAATGCCGTACTTGACGTTGGTAAGTAAGAAGTCTACCTATGTGCATGTTAACTATCATCAATCCACCTTCCATTTCATTAAGAAATTTTTTCATCAATCCAACTTCTATTTAATTTGAAAAATTACTTTTATCAATCCAACTTCTATTTCATGAAAGAAATATTTTTCATCAATGGAACTTTTATTTAAGCAAAGATATATTCTCATGGATCCAGCTTCTAATTACGGAAACAATTATTTTCATCAATCCAGTTTCCATTGAATCGAAAACTTAATTTCATCCATCCAGCTTCTATTTACGGTAAACATTATTTCGATCAATCCAACTTCAATTTTGAACACATGAATGTATTCATCAATTCCACTTACATTTAGGGAAACAATTTCTTTCATCAATCCAGCTTCCATTTCAAAGTGACAATATCAAATAATTTAGCAACGTAAACTACGACTTTACCTCGAGATGTATTCGGAGATGTAGTCACATATATATACATATATATTATATATATATATATGTTTTCAAGAGCTTCTTGTCACAAATGCTCTCAGTTTAACAGTACAAGCCACGACGACTGAACAATATGACACAGGTGATAAAAGCATGTTTGACATAAAATTTGTATGAAGCTTGAGACATTTTGCTTTTGTCAATTAGAGACGATCTCTTTAAAGTGCTTTCCAAGGAACACAAAATCTTTTTTTAATACTTGTTATTTAAACTCTTCTGAACTGAGATTATTCCAGGAGAGATGCATGCCTATATATAGCCTATAGATGATTAGAGCTGTGTGGGTCGTGATAGATTGTCGTTCTAAAAATTGGGCCGCGGTGCTAAAAAGTTTGGGAAGCACTGCTATAGAGTAAGAGGCCAATGTTAACTGGAGCTAACAGGAGCTTTGATTCAAAGGAGAAAGAAGGAACAAAAGTGCAATTTTATCAGATTTCTTTGATCTAATTGAAATTTATAATTCTATTAAATAATAAGCCATTCAACAACAATAATATTGATGCATTCTAGACAGAGTAGGCTAATAGAAGGCTTTGATTCTTGGCTACCTTTCCGTCGTCAGCGGCCGGATCACAGGCCTAATTATGAAAAATGGCCGCCTCAGACTAAGATTTACTAGAATACTACCTCTCCCTGCAGAAGTTCTTAAAATAAGTAAGTAATTTGCATTGAGCACAATAAGAACGAGAAACTGATCTTTTATTTGCTGAAGAATTAAGTGGTCACTTTACCTGAAATACAGATTAAAAATTTCGTAAAATATTCCTGTTGGTACTATTGATCCCACTGGGAAAGCAGTGGAAGCTGTAATAGGCCTATCGCAAAAGATTTTTCCAGAAGTTGATGTGGCGAAGCGCATTTCGGCGTGAGCAGATACGCTGCGGTTTCTTGCGTACATTTTTATATAATTTCAGAGACGTCGGCTACGCCACTCAATTTATTCTTCACAAATAAAAGCTCAGGTTCTTAGTAAAGTTGGACTAGGCTACTAGATCCTGTGGGAGGTCGAACCTGTTCTTTCTTGAACAAATACTTATTTCTCCGTGTCTCTGGAATATTACATTTTCTTCAAAACCTGCATGGCTACCATTTTGCTCATTGACTAATCTTTAACGTTTGGTTGCGAAGTGCACTCTTGCCGAAGCCTTGAATGTTTTCAAAACGTCTGCGTTGAAGGAGATCGAATCATAAGCGATAGAAGACATGTCCGTTCCTCCGTTTTCTCTTTGTCTACAATGATACACTACAATAATTATAGTGTATCTCATGCACCTGACGAAGGTGATAAACATTGTTCTCAGGCTAACAATGTACAACTAAGTCTCGCTTTTTCAAGAAATCTTACCCTTGCCCAACCAGTTCAACACCTTCCCATATTTCTCTCAAGCTAAACACTAAGCTTAGTCCTCAACTGTTACAGCGCTACGAGGACGAACACGAAACCGCCTTCTAATTCCAACACCTTGCGTTGACGATCCAGCGTTTTACCACTGTAGGGCCTAGCCATTAGGGATGCTTTCGCCAACTTAGACCTTGATTAATAGCCTAGAGCTCATTCCAGACAATATTCTATGCTTCTAAATAATGCTGATGTCCTTCAGGGATCTTTACCGCGGGGCCAAAAAATTGATATAGGCCTAGGCTAACAATAAATAAAATAATAATGATAATATTATTAATTATTATTATTAATTTATTATTATTTGGGTATATTTCACAACCGGCAGCAAATTAGAGAAATTTTCTTCTCCTTTGGACGGCTTAGGCCTACACAAACAGCAAATTTATAATTTATAATTTTTATATACATTGTAGGGCATGAGTTAGTTATAAAAATTATTTCTATTAAATTATTTAGATGATTAGTATGAGAAAAGAATTATAAAGTCCAATTTTAACCCGAAATTTCATTTCCTTTCTAATAGTGAGTCAGTTCAACGTTACGTTAGGGTAACAGTTGAAGCGGTGAGCTGATGTTTTATATATTTTAGATAATTAACTTAGATATTAGCCTATAGGCTATCCATTTCTCTGAATGGTATTAATCATAGTTGTAAAAAACGTTTTTTTCGTTTTTTATTTTTTCCCAAAAAACGTCGTTTTTTCGTTTTTTATTTTTCGTCACGTTTTTTTTCGTTTTTTATTTTTTATGTAACTTTATTTATTTATTTACTGTCTGTTACTATTTGTTTAATTTAATTTTTGTCTGAGATCCCTTACATTGTCTACGTCCTTTCTAGGATTCATCTAATTTACGTCACTATTAAATGGCAACAGTTGAGAAATAAACAGTAGGCCTACAGTATTGGAAATAAAAAATTTTAAAGTTATTTGAAGTTCTAAGTTATCCAAAATGCGAAATGTTGTCTTTGCACTCACTAATCTCTGATTGACTGATAAGCTGACGGATATTACTCTATATTAGTCTAAGTTCTTAAATAAGTCAGAATTGTAAGTATATCTACAATTTTTAATTAAGTAGGGCCTACAGTCTATGCTTACAAAGTTTAGTTTTTAATTGCCTATGTCAGCATGGACTTATGTGGACCTATGTATACAATTATTGAAATTTGAAAAGATTTCAATATTTTTAATTTCTCAATTTCTTATTAAACCAAACTTATGAAAAAGCAAAATAATTGTTGTAGATTACTGTTACTTGGTGTTTACTAATAAAGTTATGTTATTTGATGATTTAAATTAAATTGTTTAAACAAAGTTTTTAATTTTAAAATACAGTAGTCTAAATAGATGCAGCGAAGCCAAATTATTTTCTTTTTCCGTTTTTTTCTCGTTTTTTCCCGTTTTTTATTTTTTTGAATAAAACGACGTTTTTCCCGTTTTTATTTTATTTTTACCGTTTTTAACAACTATGGTTTCAATTAACTTATTAAACGAACTACATAATTAAAAATAAATAAAACCCTCTGTCTTCAATTATTGCTTACGTATGTAGCCTATGTATATACATGTATGTATGTATGTATGTGTGTATGTATGTATGAGCACTTGTTATAGCGCCCCTTCAAGATTTCTACTCAGAGGCGCTCCCGACTACAGCGCGGACACTGAATCGGGTTTCACGCCGAAGCGCATGAGCAATTGCGAGTGAAGGACTTGCCCAGGGTTTCTACGCGGTGGCTTGAGGTGGATTCGAACCCGCAACCCTCCGGCTGCAAGGCACCGAACATGCCCCTACACCACCGCGCCCCACACACCGTTACGAATGGGTTTCTGCCATCAGATTCTGTGGAATAAATTGAAAACCCTCGTTCTTTGAATTGACATCTTCGAAAGCAGGGAACATGTTTGCACTGATTTTACCAACAAGAAATCAATACGGATGTTTGTTTCTGTTGACAATTTTCAATTTATAGTATAACAAATATTAACAACCCCGTGACTGTAATTGTTGCATTTTGCATATATCTTTTTTTCAAAAATAATATTGAAACTGACAGCCTGGCCACTATAAACTAACTATTTTTGTATCTTAACTCGTCCGGTCAGCGTGGAGACCTACTTAGGAATATTTTACAACTCCGTTACTACAACTCCATTACTTTATATTTCTATAAAAATGAGTTTATTTAATGGTACATGTATATAATTTATCGTCATAATAATTTAGGTTGCTGTGTAATATTTTAATGCATACTTAAAACTAATTAATTACCAATTATAAGCAGTGGTGGCATTTTGAACTGTGTATTTATAAAGTAACGGAGTTGTAAATATTTAGGAATGGAAGTTGTGTGTATTTCATATAGTAAAAAAACTAACATGAAAAATTAGGCCAAATCTGTCAAATTTAAGCTCTGCTCGATATTAAGTATGCTTCAGCACTGCCATGAAAATATTTGTTTAAAATTTTGCATGACGTTTTTCTCTAATTCTATTTATGAATTTGCCTCCGGTTGTGAAATATAGGGTAAAGTGGGGTAATTTCGGCATAGGGGTAATTTCGGCACCCCCGGGTAGCCGAGAAAATACCGTGCAGCAATAAAGCTCTATGGTGTGACGTCATAGGTCTGGACCTTACAGTCTTAGAAAAGTTAGAAAACATTGTAAGAATCGTATTTTTAGCACCCTTAGTAAGTCATTTTTGTTTTGATGCATTTTCTTAACTGTATATCAATTCAGTCACAGCGTTGCTAAAAATTTGGTATCGATCATATAAGTAAATGCTATTTTTTTTCTCCATGTATAAACATTGTAGTGCAAAACCCTGAGCGTTATTAATGTGTATAGCAGCCGATTATTTTTCTATTATACGGTCAGAATAATGCCTACATAGGAGGTAAATTCGGCACTCAAATCTTGTCTAATTCCGGCAGTGCCGAAATTTGCTCTAGGGTAGTGCCGAAATTACCCCTCTGTCTTGCTTCAACTGGCCAGGGTTAAATCCCTACTTAATTCTGCAAACATCCCATGCATAGGCCTATAGTTAAAACGCAAGAGTGTTTGTACAGGCAAAGTGGATTATTCGGGTGGGATAACTTAGCCAAACCCTACCGTGGACGATATGCTCAGTGGTCGAACGATTACATCAGGTTAGCAGTAAAGGCTGCGCTTGTTGATGGGCATCCAAAGAAAACAGTCGCTAAATAGTGCGATTCCACTCCAAACTCTTCAGGACAATGTGAAAAGAGCTTTCGTGGACGGAGGTGTGACAAAGTGTTCTGCGGGTTGACCAACCATTTTTAACTGATTATCTGGAAAAGACCTGTCGGAAATTTGATTTTCATGTCCAACAAACTGTTTAGTCTGTCATCGAAGATCGTCAAAGAACCAGCGTTTAGTTATTGCGAAATTATTGGAATTGAGCACCGATCTAACGACAGTGAGAAAACGTTTTGATCAAATCACTTCTTTTTTTCACACTCTACTATCGGTATAACCGACCACCAGTGCTTCTGGCTTTGAAATTGACTTCGCTGCCGTCGACTGACGTTGATAATTCATCAGTTCCAGAATCGTCACTTCAAAACTCTTCTTGTTCACACTACTATGTCTGGTGCTCGATCTCGGCAGAACTATGACAACACCCTGTCTGCAGTTCGTCCAACGGAGAGGACCAACTTTGATCAGCTAGTGATCCTGACAAAAGGAAAAGCAATGTATGGCATGCAGAAGTCTTTACAAGTTCACCCTTCAAAAGCCATTTGGTGACAGAAGAGACTGCAAAGCAGAAAATTCAACGATCGTCCAGAACGCTGAGAAGGCGATGAAGATAAAGAAGCGTGATTCTGCGATCAAGATAAAGAAGCGTGATTCTGCGATCAAGATAAAGAAGCGTGATTCTGCAGCAGCGGAAGCATCTGTGAAAGACAATAACAAGTCCAAGCTCAGGCCTACATCGAGTCACAGAACTGTTAGCAGTACCGTCCACACAACTCCGTGTCTGTTTTACAAGATTCCGTATAACGAATCCTCCGTTCCTTGGTGTCAATGCAACCAATGCGAGAAATGAGTGTGCGACAACTGCTCTTGCATCATCATCAAAGAATGTCGTGGATTCTAGATGCAGGCTTAGTAACTCACTGATGGCATGTTTATTGCACTGCACAACGGTTTCCTTTTTAATGCTTGTTCACAGTTGTCGCAAAATTATTGGCTTACTGTAGCCTACAGTAGCTAAGACAAAGATTTCTGTAAAATAGCTCTCGCATGTTGGCAGTGGCCTCAAATCGCCCGTCCATTTGCACTGCTGGGAATCGGATATGTCTGAACAGTTTGTGAATTTAAAAAAAATCTTAGCTATAAATCGATAGCATTGCTTGTTACAGTGTCAGACTGTAGAGTGTTAATGAATGCAGGTATAGGCCTATAGGCCTACAAACATAATTTAAGCCTTTCTGTTCAATTTAGCTAGTTCTAAACATATCGTCATTTTCATTTCGGGTAATTTCGTCACCCATGCCGAAATTACCCTACCCTGTGGGTAATTTCGGCATTTGAATGCCTTCACTTCACATGTTATAGCAGGAATTTGTGAGAGCCGATTCGCAGTTTGAAGGCGCCATTTCATAGCAGAGGGTTGTAGCAAACTATGGAAGCTTCAGTGGATCTTACAAATGTGACAACATTTTAAATATTCAAGAAATTGCTTAAGGTGCCGAAATTATGGGAAGAGAAAGGCTGAGGAGCTCAAACCGGAGTTCCTACGGAAGCTGATTCCATCTAGATGGACTGATATAACCTTGAATGGGTCCCAAATGGGACATGGGTGTAATTTATATCGAATATAAACATGCTGGCAGGGTCATACATCAGTAGTAGTCTTTTTCTTAGAGGCATGGTTATGATATTGCGTACCGCAGAAGNTTATTCGAATGTGCTGAGCGTTTGCATCCGTGAAGCTGATATTATTACTAACCATGCGCACCACACGACTGTCAAATAAAAAGTTTAGCGAAATAGTTTGACTGTCAAGGCCGTTGACGTCTTCCTTCTACAGCGAAATATTAATGTATGTATCAAAACACTTAATATAATTATCGCATTTTAAATACCATACAAAGCGCTGAACAATCGGCTATCGATGCAAGTGCGTTCTAAGGAAGTTTTAGAATGTTTGCGTCACAGGGTCGAGTGCATCAAAGAGTTAATGCAGTGAAAGACTCTTCCAGAAGGATGGGCCAATGCAATCTTTTATACCATATAGTCAGAATGTTGTTCGCCTACTATAGTCAGAATGTTGTTCGCCTACTAATTAGATCTGTCTCGCAATCTCACTGGTCTTAGATACATTGTAGATTTTGCTGCTCGATGTTTTGACGTTTATCTTAATTTATATTGCACATGCTTGTTCACCAGAGTGCTGTTTGGCAGCTGGTTACATTAAAGAATATACTTACTTACTTACTTACTTACTTTTTATATAATTACTGTATATTGTGCATAATATTATGACTATGTAAATATAAGTTATACATGGTAATCTTCTGTACCTCGGGAGAACATGATGATGTTAGTGTATTTTGTGTTCTTCTAGATCTTGGACCACGCGTTCTGAAGTACCTGAGGCTTCATCTCAAAGATATTTCTGTTGTGTTTCCTCGAGATCTCCTCAACTTGTCACCATCTAAATGCGACGATACTTTCCTGCGTGTATGTTATCTGAACTTTACAAATTTTGAAAGGTTCTGTGCATCGTTCATTGTGTGGGGGAGTTAAATGCTAACTGTTACCAAATTGCCAAAGTTTTATATCTAAACAAACTATAATACGCATACTCTACTTATCCAACTTCCTGTGGAAATACTTGCTGTTGCTGAAACCGGGCTTTCTTTGGCTCTGCGCCTAATGCTTAGAGCCACGACGCCCACGTTCTTCTAGCCTTAAGTCTAGTGTACAAAGTTGCCGGAGATTTAATCAGTCTTAACCGCTGTGGAAACGAGATGAATATCGATGTATTACATGTATGCAGCCTATGTATCAACACACACAATATAGTGCATTTTAGTCCCTCGCAAAAGCGCCGATATTGGTTAATCCGTTCGTGCTTCCAGACGAAACCGACCAAGCGATCGAATAGTCAATCCCGTAGCAAAGGCGCCTGACTCGCATAGCAGAACCGATTGCGTGATCTCAGGTTGCCTGTGTTATCGGGTTTAACATTGAACATGTTTAGATAATAGATGACGTGTAGCAAAATATGCCGCAGAAGTTACTTACCCAATAGCTGCATAGAATTTAGTACTATTTAATTATTAGTGTAGTTTTTCAAATTAGCCTGTACATCGCGGATTTTCATTACACATATGCGCTTCCTCACTGCGTACGAATTAATTAGATGAGCGGAGGAGATCAATTAAATTCCATAGCAAGTTGGAAAGACGAGAGAACGTCACGAAATTGTTTGCAGTTATTTTTGAAACATTGAAATTTATGTAAGCCTGCGTGTATAACACGGTCCGTAAATAAGATCATTGTGTCGCTATGTCCTAGGCTGAGTGCTGTGATCCAGCAATCGTCCTGCTTGTTGGATTGGAACATGCAACCGGTGAAGTGGAACAAGTGATCGCAAGGGAGATAAAAGAAAACTCAGAAGCCGGCGGCCAACTCCTCGTTGTTGGAACGACCGCGATGTTAGCTGGAGTTTCGGAGGAGCTTAGAAAAAGCTTCGGCGTCCGTGAATTCCAGGTAGTATAAACATTCCACATAAGGCCTTGTACGGTTAATGTAGCAATTATCTAGGTTAACCCTCGGGCTACCAAGCTTTTTTTGTGACGCGGACTACACAAGGGTGGGTGGGAGTTACCACCCCCTGGATTTCGGGTTTGGTTTCACATATCATTTTTGTAATACACCAATGGATTCAGCATTCAATTCTGTACAGAATGGTATATTTAGTTGTACATTATGTGAA
Organism: Aporrectodea caliginosa; assembly: GCA_020284085.1. Taxonomy (NCBI): domain Eukaryota; kingdom Metazoa; phylum Annelida; class Clitellata; order Crassiclitellata; family Lumbricidae; genus Aporrectodea; species Aporrectodea caliginosa. The sequence goes on along the minus strand of JACEVL010000085.1, from coordinate 3,041,458 downwards.
TGCACCTCGAAATTACATCATTTTTAAACAAAGGAAACCTATAATTAGCGATATTTTATATTATTGCGTACATTTTGTACTTTTTGGATAAACAAATATACGATTATGTGTGTTTTGAAATTGATCTGTGTATCCAAGATACACAAATAGGCCTACATACCTACACATGTTTATATATACGTATAAATATGCATCCATACATATATAAACATGTACATGTATGCATGCATACATGTACAATGCTGCATTCAGCCATTTTCACACAGATTACGCGTGTATTATTATTTATTTTGATCACTCTCCGGTTTTCAAAAGACAAACATGGGTATGCAAGGGAAGCCCTACATTCCCTCTAAAGAATGGTATATGTGTTTCTCTTCTGGGAAGAAAACTGAATACGCCACAGACAAAACTAAGGGGGGAGTCCTTCCATTCAGCCATTTTTCAGCTCATATTACGGGTATTATTATTTATTTTGATCACTTCCGGTTTTCAAAAGACAAACATTTAAGTACATGCAAGATGAAGCCCTACATCTCCATAAAGAATGGTATAACGTGAGTTTCTCGTATAGGAAGAATAGTCAATAATGCTACAGTCGAGAACGCGGTGGTGAAATGTCACCCCCTCCTGGTGCCTTCGGGTATATCGGGTATAACTTTTGAATGGCGTGGGCTACCAGCATGTGTTTACCTCAAAATGTGACAATGAATCTGCTACAGCTACATAAAAATGTAAAATTATATTCCATATGAAACAACTTAATGCATCTCATGTATGGGTTGCATGAAATCCACCCCCCCCTTTGATGGCCCGAGGGTTAGAGTGTTACTGTAGCAGAAATTGTAAATTCACAGTAATGGAATGCACTCATTGGCACTGCCAATGGAAGTTGATTAATCTACTTTACGTAAATATTTTATATGTTGCTGTGAAGTATCGAAAGGAACCCAAGAAAACTTTGCTGCTAATCTCGAGTTTCTCCCTCTTAAATAAGTTAAATTGACTATAATATCTTTCAGAGAATTTTTGAAGAGCAACATGCAATACTTAGTTGCCTATAATTATGACCGCTTTAAATAAAATTATATCCAGTCATACGATGTATACATTAATCCGGACATACATACATAAATACATACATCCATACATACTTACATCCATACATACATACATACATACATACATACATACATACATACATACATACATACATACATACATACATACATACATACATACATACATGTACCACACAATTATAAATAATTTTACAGATGAGACGTACATTAGACAAACAGGCAGATCAGTGCCAGACAGACACATATGTGTTTTTCAAAAATACCTGTTTAAAATGATCGCCTAGCTATACCTATATTATTATGGATTATTTCGGAATTCTGTCAGTTTGCTGTCATGAGTAGCCTACTTCTAACATTAAAAAGAAAACATCTAACTTAAATCACCGAGGACAATAAATTCTCATAATCTTATATGCAGCAAGTTCAGCAATGCAAAAAAATCATTAAAATGAATGTTTGTCTTGCAGGAACTGACGGATCCGTAAGCCAGTCTACAGTGTAGTCCAGAGCTTCAAACCTCCCAGCGAAGCATAATGTCCGTTTAATTTTTTACAGACTTTTCAGACAAGATATTTTTCGGTTATATTGTTGAAATCTTTCTTGGGTTTTCATGGAACTTGGATCTTATTTCAATAAGTGCACAGTTTCTGGGTAAAAATTGCATTACAAATTATTCTGCAATTGTTTTCAATGCTTTGTGCAACATGTGACATCGCATGAAGTTTAAGTTGGTTGTGTTAGAGATGACTTTCGCGACGTGAAATGGTCATTTTCTGACAATGATAACTTTTTAGCGTTATGTTATTTAGATGTATAAAATGTACTGGTAATACAGATAATATGTATTTGATTAAATTTTACCATTCTTAGAGATATTAATTATTTGAGGGGGTTCTATCTTGATACTAACTGGAGAGTTAATTTCTTCAAGTGACGCAAGAGTTAATTTCTTCAATTGAGGGGGAAGTTCTTTCCGGAGTTCAGGTGCATTGTGGGATAAGGATCGGTTGGAAAATTCGATGAGAGTTATCATAACTGCGGGACAACTGAGTGAGATGGGAGGTTTATCGGGTATAGCGTGTTGGCTGGATCGTGAAGGTCTAGGCCTACGTTTAATTTCACTTATTATCCGCTCGCACTCGATCGCCTCTGCTATATTCAGCTCGCGATTGAAAATGGAACTCTTCGAGCTATCATATCATGATTATGATATCATACTTCTGCGTAGCCATCATGACCGATTATCACTCTGGCACCTTCTCGGTGCCAGTGTTCTCAATTCCTACACTGGCATCTTCTCGGCTTGACCACCCAGGGGATTTTGACCTGGCACCGCAACGAATAGCTTTGCTATTGCGGACTTGATTTGATGCAATGCCCTGTATAAGCTGATGTCCCTGACGTTGCTTTTGTGGGCGCTGAGAAATTTTCGAAGATTAACATTGGTTAACGTTTCGTTTAGGCTACTTTGGCTGAATGAATATCCACCAGGCAACCAGTATTTGTAAACTTTCAAAGGTTGAAGCCAGATTTTACACAAATTATTTAAAATTAACTGTGAAACATACAAATTCATGTAAATGTCGTATTTTAAACGGTTTACAAACTTAAAATTTAATGTGTGTTCATGAGTAGGCCTATAATTGAACACTATGAAAATTTTCGTTTGATTAGTTGGGTGAATTCTTTTATATCTCTTATCCACACTGCAGCTCGTCTAGTCAAGAACCTTGGCCCTAGAGATCACATCAACAACTCTCTTCAGCAATTACACTGGTTACCCATTCAGGCTCGGATATCCTTTAAAATCTGTCTTTTCATGTTCAACCCATGTCAGGTTCTGCTCCTCCCTACTACTTATCATCTTTATTCACACGTGCTGCTCTTTGAATCAAGACGTGGATTGCGATCGGCTTCGGAAAAGAAACTTCGTAATCAAAAGAACAATCTACAATTTGTAAACAGAATGTTTGAAGTAGCTGGTCCAATTGAATGGAACTCTCTACCAGAACTAACCCGAAGATCATCCTCAATTAATATTTTAAAATCTAAACTAAAACTTATCTCTTCTCTAATAAGTACTATTAGTAAGTACATTGTAATGTGTCCTTTTGAGTAAGACTTTGTTTTATTAAGGCGCGTTATAAATGCAAGTTGTATTGAATTGTATTGTAATGTTTATGCTAAATGTTATGTTACAAAAGAGCAGAGTCGAGGCCATACGGTCGCTATACAAAAGCGGGTACATTTAAATTTATGTTTAGTCTCGCAGACCCCAGTGAAACCCCTCATTATGATGTTAAGATTTTGAAAAAATGGTAAGTTCTCATACGTGCAAATACTGAAGAATCTATTGGATCATGGATGGACTGTATCCAGAATATAAGACGGTTACCCGGTCGTTAACAATGCTAAATGCGCTCAATGTCTTCAGCGCGCTTGACAGGAGCGTGGGCGGTGGATTGGCCTTACGTACTACTCTATATCGTCAAATTAACGACTGAGGAGGGATTGATTGAACCGATGGTTTCCCTAAATAAAACTGGGATTGATGAGACCGTTTGTGCATCTAAACACTTGTTGTCTTGGTCGACATAATTGTTACGGTAAATGGAAGCTCACGTAGAGCAGTAAGAATTTGTGTCGGTAAGTAGAGGGTAGACGCAGTGAGCATAGTTCAGTGTCTGATTAAAAGTGGAATGTGCTGTGAAATAGTTGTTTCCGTATATAGAAGTCACGACTCACGACGTATACTTAGCGTTCTGAACCTAGAATGATTTAGACGTAGGTCATTTCTAACGGCGATCATTACCGGGCGTATGTGACATAACTAAACAATGACAAACTTTATTGATCAAATATTTAAAACAGCACTTTCAAGTTCCAAGGATGAAGTTTGTTATAGCCTATCACAAGAAACAAAACGTCGTAAACATAAGCACACATCTTCAACGTCGGCAATGACCAATTCAGCATAACGACGAAGTAATATCTCATTAATCCCGTAGTGCTTGGCGCGTGAAAATCACTGAAAATTCGACGATAAATAAATCGAAAGTACACAACTCACGCAAATTGGAATTTTAAGTTACGCCCATAGCAATGTGAACGTCCCCGTCAAATGTCGAACGTCTTGAACATTTGTCACTGACGTAAAAAGGCCATTTGGACATTAACGGAAACACTGGCTGTGATGTAGTATAATGTGCTTTGATGTGTCGATGTGAATGTCCTAGGCTGAGTGCTGTGATCCAGCAATCGTCCTGCTTGTTGGATTGGAACATGCAACCGGTGAAGTGGAACAAGTGATCGCAAGGGAGATAAAAGAAAACTCAGAAGCCGGCGGCCAACTCCTCGTTGTTGGAACGACCGCGATGTTAGCTGGAGTTTCGGAGGAGCTTAGAAAAAGCTTCGGCGTCCGTGAATTCCAGGTAGTATAAACATTCCACATAAGGCCTTGTACGGTTAATGTAGCAATTATTCTAGGTTAACCCTCGGGCTACCAAGCTTTTTTGTGACGCGGACTACCAAGGGGGTGGTTACCACCCCCTGGATTTCGGGTTTGGTTTCACATATCATTTCTTGTAATACACCAATGGATTCAGCATTCAATTCTGTACAGAATGGTATATTTAGTTGTACATTATGTGAATGCACCTCGAAATTACATCATTTTTAACAAAGGAACCTATAATTAGCGATATTTTATATTATTGCGTACATTTTGTACTTTTTGGATAAACAAATATACGATTATGTGTGTTTTGAAACTGATCTGTGTATCCAAGATACACAAATAGGCCTATACCTACACATGTTTATATACGTATAAATATGCATCCATACATATATACATGTACATGTATGCATGCATACATGTACAATGCTGCATTCAGCCATTTTTCACACAGATTACGCGTATTATTATTTATTTTGATCACTTCCGGTTTTCAAAAGACAAACATGTAAGTATGCAAGTGAAGCCCTACATTCCCTCTAAAGAATGGTATATGTGTTTCTCTTCTGGGAAGAAAACTGAATACGCTACAGACAAAAAACTAAGGGGGAGTCCTTCCATTCAGCCATTTTTCACGCATATTACGGGTATTATTATTTATTTTGATCACTTCCGGTTTTCAAAGACAAACATTTAAGTATGCAAATGAAGCCCTACATTCCCTCTAAAGAATGGTATATTTTGTTTCTCGTATAGGAAGAATAGTCAATAAGCTACAGTCGAAAAACTAGGGGGGTGGTATCCACCCCCTGGTGCCTCAGGTATATCGGGTATAACTTTTGAATGGCGTGGGCTACCAGCATGTGTTTACCTCAAAATGTGCGCCAATGAATCTGCTACAGCTACCTAAAATGTAAAAATTATATTCCATATGAAAACAAATTTATGCATAAAAATGTAGGGGGGGTTGGTAACCACCCCCCCCTTTGATGGCCCGAGGGTTAGAGTGTTACTGTAGCAGAAATTGTAAATTCACAGTAATGGAATGCACTCATTGGCACTGCCAATGGAAGTTGATTAATCTACTTTACGTAAATATTTTATATGTTGCTGTGAAGTATCGAAAGGAACCCAAGAAAACTTTGCTGCTAATCTCGAGTTTCTCCCTCTTAAATAAGTTAAATTGACTATAATATCTTTCAGAGAATTTTTGAAGAGCAACATGCAATACTTAGTTGCCTATAATTATGACCGCTTTAAATAAAATTATATCCAGTCATACGTGCATACATAAATACGGACATACATACATACATACATACATACATACATTACATACATACATACATACATACATACATACATACATACATACATACATACATACATACATACATACATACATACATACATACATACACAATATACATTATGTAGGCCTACACATAATTATAAATAATTTTATATATGATACGTACATTAGATAAACCCCTTAATCCGTGCCAAACAGACAATTAAATGTTTTTCAAAAATACCTGTTTAAAATGATCGCCTAGCTATACCTATATTATTATGGATTATTTCGGAATTCTGTCAGTTTGCTGTCATGAGTAGCCTACTTCTAACATTAAAAAGAAAACATCTAACTTAAATCACCGAGGACAATAAATTCTCATAATCTTATATGCAGCAAGTTCAGCAATGCAAAAAAATCATTAAAATGAATGTTTGTCTTGCAGGAACTGACGGATCCGTAAGCCAGTCTACAGTGTAGTCCAGAGCTTCAAACCTCCCAGCGAAGCATAATGTCCGTTTAATTTTTTACAGACTTTTCAGACAAGATATTTTTCGGTTATATTGTTGAAATCTTTCTTGGGTTTTCATGGAACTTGGATCTTATTTCAATAAGTGCACAGTTTCTGGGTAAAAATTGCATTACAAATTATTCTGCAATTGTTTTCAATGCTTTGTGCAACATGTGACATCGCATGAAGTTTAAGTTGGTTGTGTTAGAGATGACTTTCGCGACGTGAAATGGTCATTTTCTGACAATGATAACTTTTTAGCGTTATTTAGATGTATAAAATGTACTGGTAATACAGATAATATGTATTTGATTAAATTTTACCATTCTTAGAGATATTAATTATTTGAGGGGGTTCTATCTTGATACTAACTGGAGAGTTAATTTCTTCAAGTGACGCAAGAGTTAATTTCTTCAATTGAGGGGGAAGTTCTTTCCGGAGTTCAGGTGCATTGTGGGATAAGGATCGGTTGGAAAATTCGATGAGAGTTATCATAACTGCGGGACAACTGAGTGAGATGGGAGGTTTATCGGGTATAGCGTGTTGGCTGGATCGTGAAGGTCTAGGCCTACGTTTAATTTCACTTATTATCCGCTCGCACTCGATCGCCTCTGCTATATTCAGCTCGCGATTGAAAATGGAACTCTTCAAGCTATCATATCATGATATGATATCATACTTCTGCGTAGCCATCATGACCGATTATCACTCTGGCACCATACTGTCTTCTCGGCTTGAACACCCTGGATTTTGACCTGGCACCGCAACGAATAGCTTTGCTATTGCGGACTTGATTTGATGCAATGCCCTGTATAAGCTGATGTCCCTGACGTTGCTTTTGTGGGCGCTGAGAAATTTTCGAAGATTAACATTGGTTAACGTTTCGTTTAGGCTACTTTGGCTGAATGAATATCCACCAGGCAACCAGTATTTGTAAACTTTCAAAGGTTGAAGCCAGATTTTACACAAATTATTTAAAATTAACTGTGAAACATACAAATTCATGTAAATGTCGTATTTTAAACGGTTTACAAACTTAAAATTTAATGTGTGTTCATGAGTAGGCCTATAATTGAACACTATGAAAATTTTCGTTTGATTAGTTGGGTGAATTCTTTTATTTCTCTTATCCACACTGCAGCTCGTCTAGTCAAGAACCTTGGCCCTAGAGATCACATCAACAACTCTCTTCAGCAATTACACTGGTTACCCATTCAGGCTCGGATATCCTTTAAAATCTGTCTTTTCATGTTCAAAATTATGTCAGGTTCTGCTCCTCCTTACTTATCATCTTTATTCACACGTGCTGCTCTTGAATCAAGACGTGGATTGCGATCGGCTTCGAAAAGAAACTTCGTAATCAAAAGAACAAATCTACAATTTGTAAACAGAATGTTTGAAGTAGTTGGTCCAGCTGAATGGAACTTTCTACCAGAACTAATTCGAAGATCATCCTCAATTAATATTTTTAAATCTAAACTTGAAACGTATCTCTTCTCTAAGTACTATGATTAGTAAGTAGGCCTACATTGTAACGCGTCCTTTGAGTAAGACTTTTGTTTTATTAAGGCGCGTTATAAATGCAAGTTGTATTGTATTGTGAAAGTATATTCAATCGCCAGATGGCAGAAAAATAAAGACTCCAGCTTCTACGGTATACGGTGAATGTTTATTCGTCTAACGCCATTTTGTCGACCTGCAGAATAAAACGATAATATTATTATGCTGTTAATATTTTGTTATTATGGTAAGTTATTTTTCCTTTTTATTGTATATAATCTATTGGACAAAAGTTTTACTGTAATAATAAAAGAAGTGGGTTACCCGGTAGTTTAAGTTGCTAAATTATTTTAATGTCTTCAATGCCGTACTTGACGTTGGGGTAAACTATTTTTACCAACTATTTTATATCGTCAAATTAAAATGGAAGCTGGATTGATTAAAAAGATGGTTTCCCTAAATGAAAATGGGATTGATGAGACCGTTTGTGCATCTAAATAGATTTTGGCTTGGTGGAAATAATTGTTACCGTAAATAGAAGCTGGTTTGATAAAATAATTGTTTCTGTAAGTAGAAGTTGGACCCATGAGAATAGTTCTTTGTCTAAATAAAAGTTACATTGATGAAAAATATTTGTTTGGTTATATAGAAGTTGGGGTAAACGTGCATTTTAGCGTATTAAACCCATGATGATTTCGGCCAAGTATTTTAGCGTATTTTATTATTTCTCTTATGTGGCTGCGTAAATGGAAGCTGGATTGATAAAATAATTCTTTCCGTAAATGGAAGTTAGATTGATGAAACTAGTTATTTGCTAAAATAGAAGCTGGATTGATGAGAAAGCGTGTAGTTTAGCGTCGTAAATGACTCGCTCAGCGTTGGTCGAATACAATTTGGGTAATCCCGTAGTTTAGGTTTGTAAATTATTAAACATACCACGCTGTTTAATTCGTGAAAAAAATGTTTGCGCAAATAGAATTTGTATTTGTGTACATATTTCTTTGCGTAAATAAAATTTCGATCGATTAAAATAATTATTTTCGTCAATAGAAGTTTCATTGATGAACATGATCCTTTGCGTGAATATGCAATTCACCGCTGTCACGTCGCTTATTATATAATTGTTAAACATACCGTTTTAGCGTTCCAAATTAAAAACAATAGCGAACCATTGCTCAATTAATGTACTTGTATACTTAGAATTGGTTAAAATGAAGGAAATAAAGTAAAAAGTTCACTTAAATATGCAATATTTCTCATAGCCAAATTTGCAATGGCCGCTCGAAAGCAACCATGCAAGTTGCAAGTGGGAGTGCGTGCATCAAGTGCGCAGTAATATTCATATTCAAATCATTGCTACAAGGGCGCAATAATATTGATACTGAAATTGAAAATCGAAGTACCTGAATTTCAATATATGATAAATTGTCGAGAATAACCAAACTAAATATTGAAGCTATCAGACATGCCAAACACTCATCGGCCTTAATAACTAATCTCTCACAGGAAGCCCTTGAAACACCATTTGTTCTAACCAAAACCACAATCAACCAGCTCTTTCAATCACCACTGCCTAAGTGGTCACCCTTCAACTGAAACACTATTGTCAAGCCAAAATACACTGTAGAAATGCATTGCAAGATATAATGTCACTGGACGCTTCCAATTAATACTTATAGTCTAGGTATGTGAAAGCCCTTTCTAGGGTATAAAAGGAAGCCCTCTGTGCTAACCAAAACCACAATCACCCAGCTCTTTCAATCACCATTGTCTATGTGCTCACCCTTCAACTGAAACACTATTGTCAAGCCAAAATACACTGTAGAAATACATTGGAAGATATAGTGTTACTTAACTGTTTAACTTAAATACTTATAGTCTACATACTAAAAAGCCCTTTCTAGGATCTAAAGAGAAACCTCTGTGCTTACGAAAACCACAATAACCCAGCTATTTCAATTGTTCTGCTCTAACTACTCACCCTTCAACTGAAACACTATTGTCAAGCCAAAATACACTGTAGAAATACATTGGAAGATATAGTGTTACTTAACTGTTTAACTTAAATACTTATAGTCTACATACTAGAAAGCCCTTTCTAGGGTCTAAAGAGAAACCTCTGTGCTAACCAAAACCACAATAACCCAGCTGTTTCAATTGTTCTGCTCTAACTACTCACCCTTCAACTGAAACACTATTGTCAAGCCAAAATACACTGTAGAAATACATTGGAAGATATAGTGTTACTTAACTGTTTATATTAGATACTTATAGTCTACATACTAGAAAGCCCTTTCTAGGGTCTAAAGAGAAACCTCTGTGCTTACGAAAACCACAATAACCCAGCTATTTCAATTGTTCTGCTCTAACTACTCATCCTTCAACTGAAACACTATTGTCAAGCCAAAATACACTGTAGAAATACATTGGAAGATATAGTGTTACTTAACTGTTTATATTAGATACTTATAGTCTACATACTAGAAAGCCCTTTCTAGGGTCTAAAGAGAAACCTCTGTGCTTACGAAAACCACAATAACCCAGCTATTTCAATTGTTCTGCTCTAACTACTCACCCTTCAACTGAAACACTATTGTCAAGCCAAAATACACCGTAGAAATACATTGGAAGATATAGTGTTACTTAACTGTTTAACTTAAATACTTTATAGTCTACATACTAGAAAGCCCTTTCTAGGGTCTAAAGAGAAACCTCTGTGCTAACCAAAACCACAATAACCCAGCTGTTTCAATTGTTCTGCTCTAACTACTCACCCTTCAACTGAAACACTATTGTCAAGCCAAAATACACTGTAGAAATACATTGGAAGATATAGTGTTACTTAACTGTTTATATTAGATACTTATAGTCTACATACTAGAAAGCCCTACTTACCCTTCAACTGAAACACTATTGTCAAGCCAAAATACACTGTAGAAATGCATTGGTAGGTATAGTGTTACACATAGTTAGACGATAGCTATTTTTCTTTCAAGAGTCATATAACAGTTTCTCTTGCAATGCATTTGTACAATTGATTTCGGATTGACAATAATGGTAATTTTGAATGGTAGAAATCCATTGCAAATTATGCTGTTACTGAACCCTTCCAATTAAATACTTATCATCAAGGCATGTGAATGCACTTTCTAGGGCCTGAAGACAACCCTTTATGCTAACCAAAACCACAATCAACCATCATTTTCAATCAACAGTGTCTAATTGCTCACCCTTCCACTTAAACACTGTTGTCAAGTCAAAATACACAGTAGAAATTCATTGCAAATTAAGCTGTTACTGAACCCTTCCACTTAAATACTTATCATCAAGGCATTCCTGCTTACATAGTAGTTGGACTAATAAACAATGGGAATGCTACAGGCGAACAATTAAATACGTTAAAGTACACTTCAACCAAAGTTTAAAATAACAAAAAAGTTGCATGTTGCACGTTCCATTCCAGTAGAAATACAGGACCACAGATGGTAATCAGTCATTTTACTATATCAAATATTGTGTTCCACAAATGCCTTCAACCTCAACTCGACAGAAAGCTTCCCTGCAACATACAACAGAAAAAGTATGATATGCATTGCTTATACATGTTTACGTGTGTCCGTTTGCATGTATGTATGATCGATATTGTATATATGATTTACGTCAGTATGTATGCCTGTCTGCAGATATTCATATAGACACTTCATACATGCCCTATTTAAACACTTATCAATAGAATCAAAGGTGGTCTTCAGGCCCTAGGAATGGCATTCACATACCTAGACGATAAGTATTGAATTGGAATGGATCAGTAACAGAATTATTGGCAATGGATTTCTACTGTGTATTTTGACTTGACAACAGTGTTTAAGTGGAAGGGTGAGCAATTAGACACTGTTGATTGAAAATGGTGGTTGATTGTGGTTTTGGTTAGCATAAAGGGTTGTCTTCAGGCCCTAGAAAGCGCATTCACATGCCTTGATGATAAGTATTTAAGTGGAAGGGTTCAGTAACAGCTTAATTTGCAATGGATTTCTACAGTGCATTTTGCCTTGAAAATAATGTTTCAGTTGAAGGGTGAGCACTTAGAGAACAGTTATTGAAAATGGTTGTTGATTGTGGTTTTGGTTAGAATAAAGGGTTGTCTTCAGGCCCTAGAAAGTGCATTCACACGCCTTGATGATAAGTATTTAATTGGAAGGGTTCAGTAACAGCATAATTTGCAATGGATTTCTACTGTGTATTTTGACCTGACAACAGTGTTTAAGTGGAAGGGTGAGCAATTGGAAACTGTAGATTGAAAAAGATGGTTGATTGTGGTTTTGGTTAGCATAAAGGGTTGTCTTCAGGCCCTGGAAAGTGCATTCACATGCCTTGATGATAAGTATTTAATTGGAAGGGTTCAGTAACAGCTTAATTTGCAATGAATTTCTACTGTGTATTTTGACTTGACAACAGTGTTTAAGTGGAAGGGTGAGCAATTAGACACTGTTGATTGAAAATGGTTGTTGATTGTGGTTTTGGTTAGCATAAAGGGTTGTCTTCAGGCCCTGGAAAGTGCATTCACATGCCTTGATGATAAGTATTTAATTGGAAGGGTTCAGTAACAGCATAATTTGCAATGAATTTCTACTGTGTATTTTGACTTGACAACAGTGTTTAAGTGGAAGGGTGAGCAATTAGACACTGTTGATTGAAAATGGTTGTTGATTGTGGTTTTGGTTAGCATAAAGGGTTGTCTTCAGGCCCTAGAAAGTGCATTCACATGCCTTGATGATAAGTATTTAATTGCAAGGGTTCAGTAACAGCATAATTTGCAATGGATTTCTACAGTGCATTTTGCCTTGAAAATAATGTTTCAGTTGAAGGGTGAGCACTAAGAGAACAGTTATTGATAATGGTGGTTGATTGTGGTTTTGGTTAGCATAAAGGGTTGTCTTCAGGCCCTGGAAAGTGCATTCACATGCCTTGATGATAAGTATTTAATTGGAAGAGTTCAGTAACAGCATAATTTGCAATGGATTTCTACAGTGCATTTTGCCTTGAAAATAATGTTTCAGTTGAAGGGTGAGCACTTAGAGAACAGTTATTGAAAATGGTGGTTGATTGTGGTTTTGGTTAGCATAAAGGGTTGTCTTAAGGCCCTAGAAAGTGCATTCACATGCCTTGATGATAAGTATTTAATTGCAAGGGTTCAGTAACAGCATAATTTGCAATGGATTTCTACAGTGCATTTTGCCTTGAAAATAATGTTTCATTTGAAGGGTGAGTACTTAGAGAAGAGTGTTTGAAAGTGGTAGGTGATTGTGATTTTGGTTAGCATAAAGGTTTCTCTTCATGCCCTAGAGAGTGCATTCATATACCTGGACGATAAATATTTAATTTGAAGGGTTCAGGAACAGCTTCTTTTGCAACGCATTTCTAGTGTATTTTAGCTTGACAATAATGTCTATGTTGAAAATGTTAGCACTGTTTGGAGAGCGAGTGTAAGAGGTGTTTGACTGTCGTTCTGGTTAGCCCTGGGGTGCTCTTCAGGCCCTAGACAGTGCGTAAACATAACTAAAAGATAAATATTTAATTTGAAGACACAAGTAAGAGTTTATATTGCAATGCATTTCCACAGTGTGTCATTGGTGAAGAATGATGGTAAGTTTGCAGGGTTAGCACTGTTTGGAGAGCGAGTGTAAGAGGTGTTTGACTGTCGTTCTGGTTAGCCCTGGGGGTGCTCTTCAGGCCCTAGACAGTGCGTAAACATAACTAAAAGATAAATATTTAATTTGAAGACACAAGTAAGAGTTTATATTGCAATGCATTTCCACAGTGTGTCATTGGTGAAGAATGATGGTAAGTTTGCAGGGTTAGCACTGTTTGGAGAGCGAGTGTAAGAGGTGTTTGACTGTCGTTCTGGTTAGCCCTGGGGTGCTCTTCAGGCCCTAGACAGTGCGTAAACATAACTAAAAGATAAATATTTAATTTGAAGACACAAGTAAGAGTTTATATTGCAATTCATTTCCACAGTGTGTCATTGGTGAAGAATGATGGTAAGTTTGCAGGGTTAGCACTGTTTGGAGAGCGAGTGTAAGAGGTGTTTGACTGTCGTTCTGGTTAGCCCTGGGGGTGCTCTTTAGGCCATAGAAGTAGGTGGGTGATTGTGGCTTTGCTTTGCACTAATGGTGCTCTTTACGTCTTACAAAGGGATTTCACATACTTGGACAAGAAGATTTTCATTTCCAGGGTCAAATACAACAGCATTACCTCCAATGCATTTGTAGAATGCGTTTTTGCTTCACAATAGTAGCAACTTTGAAGGGTTACCACTGTCAGGACAGTGATTTCAACAGATGATTGTTGGCTTTTTGGTTAGCATTTAAGTTGCTCTTTAGTCCCTGGAAAGGGCTTTTGCATACTTATAGAATAATTATTTCATTTCAAGGGTAAAATTATGGCATTTCTTGCAATGCAATTTGTCCAATGCAATTTCTGAAATGCATTTACGCTTCACAATAATGGCAACTGTGAAGCGTGAACACTGACAAAACAGTGATTACAGGAGATTAGTGATTAAGAAGGGATATGTACGGATTACAATTATGATTGTAGTAACCATGGTGAAAATGCCACGTGCAGGGCTTCAATATAATGCACCAGAGACAACAGTAAATAAGTATATTCTTTATTACACCACTTGCAAACGCACAAGTATGTCACTTGAGGTGTAGCTATTAATAGCTGCTGTCAGGTCAAGGTGTAGCTATTAATAGCCGCGGTCAATATAGATTCCTTGAGCCGCGGGTAATGCCGCCTGTTCCATAGCCGCTTGATTTCCGGTTGTCGTCGAATGTCATCGCTTAACGACTCAATTCGTTTTTATTTTCTCTTCTAAATTAAGTTTTATTCGGTTGTTTTGTTTCTTTTAGCACAGATATATTCCGGAATATGACAAATATAAGCGTAAACGCTTAAATTAATCTGGGAATACGTTATAAGTCAGAAAATAATTTAGGACGCTAAAATACACGTTTACCAAAATTACCCTTTTTATTCTTCTTTCTCCATATAATCAAAGCTGCTGTTAGCTCCAGTTTACATTTCCCTCTTACTGTGCATAGGGCTATACCCCTCCTGGAATTCTAATGGGCAGAGATAATCTCATTACAGAAGAGTTGAAATAACACGTATAAAAACAAATTTTATTTTAGTCCTTGGTAAGCACTTTGATGAGATCCTTTTTAATTTATAAAACATAAAATATCTGTTTATTGGCGGTTTCAAAACTCAATTATTAAAATTAGTACACTAACTGCCCTCCACTTTTAGGAAGATCAACACTGCCGAGTAACCTAAATTGAAATCCCTAAAACTTGTCAGATGTGCTTTTAGCACCTACATCATATTGCTGTTTCGTCGTGGTTTGTGTTGTTAGATCGAGAGCTTTTGTGACGAAAAGCTCTTGAAAATAACTTTGTCTTCAAATACATCTCTATTAAGTTTATTAAACGACTCTTCTCTATTCTCTTCCTATGCAATATGCCGACGATGCTATGTTCTCGGCATCACAGTTGAACAATCAGTTGTGGGTGACTGGATTTGAAATTATGATTCCTGAACAATATTTACTACATTGAACCCCCACTCAGTCCATGATTTTCTCAAGTGATCTTTCTGAGAAGTTAAAATTAAACAATAATTAACATAACCCAAAGACATAATGCCAAAAACTTGCTAGAAATGCACGTTTTGTAACATGTTTGCCTTAGGGTGAAGGTCTCAATATGCATGGAACAGTTCATAATGAAGAAAAACAAATCAAATGTGAAGTTTGCAATAGAACATTTGCAGAGATTTACCAACTCAAAATCCATGCAAGAGCCCAGAATAATTTTATGTCAAAGTGCTTTTGCACAGAAGACTCACCTGGAAAGTGATAGAAGAACCTACACACTAGAAAAGTCATACAAGTGCAATTTCTGCCACAAAGCATTTGCCCAAAAGACTAATCTTGTTTGTCATACAAGAATTCACACTGGAGAAAGACCATACAAATGCGAATTATGCCATAAAGCTTTTGCATATAAGAAAGTTCTAGACAATCATACAAGAACCCACACTGGAGAAAAGCCATACAAGTGCAATTTTTGCTACAAAGCATTTGGACATAAGAATAATCTGTATCGTCATAAGAGAATCCACACAGGAGAAAAACCATACAAGTGCAATTTATGTCACAATGCTTTTTCACAGAAGACTCATCTGCAAAGCCATACCAGAACCCATGCTGGAGAAAAGCCACACAAGTGCAATTTATGCTTCAAAGCATTTAAACATAAGAATAAACTGAACCGTCATAAAAGAATCCACACTGGAGAAAAACCATATCAGTGCAATTTATGTCACAATGCCTTTGCACAGAAGGCTCATCTGGAAAGCCATACAAGAATCCACACTGGGGAAAAACCATACAAATGCAAGTTATGTCGAAAAGCTTTTGCACGTAAGAATGTTCTAGACAATCATACAAGAACCCACACTGGAGAAAAGCCATACAAGTGCCATTTATGCCATAAAGAGTTTGCACGGAAGATTACTCTTGATTTTCATACACGAATCCACACTAGAGAGACACCCTACAAGTGCAGTTTATGTCCAAAAAAATTTAGCGATAGGAATAATCTGAATCGTCATAAAAGAATCCACACTGGAGAAAAACCATACAGGTGCAATTTATGTAACAATGCATTTGCACAGAAGACTCATCTGAAAAATCATACAAGAATTCATACCGGAGAAAAACCATACATTTGCAAATTGTGTGATAAAGCATTTAGAAGTGGGAGTTCCTTGAATCACCATAAAAGAACCCACACTGAAGAAAAACTATACAAGTGCAATATTTGTCAAATAAGATTCTCACAGAGCAGTTATCTGGAAGGCCAAACAGGATCGTACAGCAGAAAGAAATCAAACAAATGTAATTTATGTGAGAAAGCATTAACGAATACGAATAATATAGAACTGCTTACAGAAACCAACCCTAGAGAAAAACTATGCAGGTGCAATTTATATAGAAAGGACTTTGCAGAGAAGACTCGTCTTCAATGGCATACGCGAACTGTCACTGCAAATAAGCTATTCAAGTGTAATTTATGTACCAAACCATTGTTCTCGAGTGATGCTTTCAATCGGCACGTGGGAAAAGATAATCTGGAAAACCCATTTAAGTGCACTTTATGTAACAAAGCATTTACAAAGAGTGCAGATCAGAACAACCATTTAAAATTCCATAGTGATGAAAAATTATGTGAAATTATTAAAGTAAGTGAAAGTGTCGTGCTGAGTATGACACAAATATGCAATGAGAGTACTTTGCATGAGAATGCCATTTTATGTAAACTTACTGAATCTGAGAAGTGCTTTGATGGAAAACAGTTGTCAACTACAGATGTTGCTCTTTCAATATTTAGACCGTTTGGATGTGGAATGTGTGACGAAATGTTTGAAATTGAAAAGGAATTTTTGGAGCATTGCTATCATCACTATTGTGATGCTTCACAGAAAGATACATTACTTGAAATATTTGAACTTCATCTGTTGAGTTACTTTCCTCAAACACAGAAATCAGATTAGCTCATAAGTCTATGCCAATCTGCTGGTTTTATGCCATTTTAGTTTTTTAAAGATTTGTTAGATAGTAGTGTAATCATTTAATCAGTTCCTAGGCCCTATAACCAGTTATTGTTCAAGTTTTCCTGTAATTCGTTTATTATTTTAAAGCTTTCGACTATTTTCTTATTTACCAAATGGCGTTGATATTGCGGGATTACAGTGTTATGTAACTATAATTATTGTATTGAGGATATTGATCCTTGAGTTACAGTGGGCTGTCTATAAACGATGTCCACAAATGTTAAGAGGGATACTCAAATTAAGTCTGCACCGGAGAGTGAGGGTAATGCTCAACACAGACGTTTACATCTAAATCTGGTACAGTTTTCTTCTGCACAATCTCTGCATAAATCTCCCATTTTAGACAGCAGGCACTCTGTAGAGCGTTCTATCATATAGGCCTAGAGACAATTGCTGGACTGTGCAATATCAAATTCACCTCTAGCACCCTCATCCTTAAAAACAAACAGTTTAGCCTAATCTCTGCCTTAATAGTCCTCTGGAGTTTGGACATTCAAAATGATTGGTGGGTGATGTTGCTATAGCACCTTTATCACGGAGAGATACAAAGACAAGCGAAAACGCACGAAATTTAAAGATCGAGAGATCGCTAATATCTAGGCCAAAAATGTTAATCGGTTGGGTTTCTTCCTTTCTCTCTACCGTCGGGTGTATGCCGACGATGAGGTCTATACACGATGGCTCCAATTCTTTCTGTATCTGATGGTATCCAGGGCTGTTCTCATAATCCCTGACTTTCTGCAAGATCTTGTCCCGAGTTTTTCATCCATGTCTTTGTTAGTCTTTCTCGACTCAGTGTTCCCTCCACGTGGCAATATAATGCTGGTAATCTGATCATCCATTCTTACTACATGACCAAACCATGCCAGTCTTCTTTTTCTGATCCTGTATATACCAGTGTCTCCCTCTGTACTAACTCCTTCCGGATTTACTCATTACGAATCCTGTCTCGTCTGGTCCTTCCCGGGATTCTTCTTAGCCAGCTCTTTCCCGCCATTAGAATCATTTCGTAATCCTAACGTAGGTACAAGCACTCGTATCCATACACAAGTAAGCCTACTGGAGTGACAAATGCCCTGTAGGGCCTACAGTTTAATTGTTGTTCCTGTTGATATGCTGCTCTTCTTCGTCCTACTCAATCTGCCAAACGTCGCTGAGGCGAGGCAAATCCTACGTTTTATGTTTTTTGTAGGCCTACATTGCCCATCTTCCGTTCTTAATCCTCCTATGTACACAAACTCTGACTTGCTCCAGCTCCTCTCCATCCAATTTCATCTTCAGCTCTTTATGTTGTTTTCCGATGGTCATTGTCTTGGTTTTCTTGCCTGGGGATAACGCTAACAATTTTTCAATGTAGCCTATTTTGGCAAGCAGTTTTCAAAGATTCAAACGGTCCTGTTGCAATACCACAATAAAACACTTTCAGTTAGGCGACAATAACTTGCAATTGTAGGCCTAGGTGTAACTATAATTATCTTCTTAAATCGACCTATTTCCTTAGGCCTAAATCAGATCACCTCATATTCAGTCCAAATTCAACCGAATCATCAAACAGAATATACCGTGAACTATAGGCTATATTGCAGTGGAATGATCTGTTTCCCCTTTGACTCGATCGGGCAGGGTATGGGCCCTAGGCCACTCTAAATCATAGGCCAGTGCCAGCTGACCCACTTGCCCTACTCTGTTCTGGCTTGGATATCATATGAAACTATTGCAGGCCCCTTATTTGTGACAATAGACAAAAAAGTGACTTTATGATAAAGCAATAATTATTGGCTACCGTGCATTGGGCACGGTTGTCGATTGTAAGGCACAGTCTGACGTCCGAACCGATGTCGGGCCGACGTGAATTGGTGACGTCGGATTGATGTCGGAAAACGATGTCGGACCGACGTGAGTTAGAGACGTCGGATTGACGTCAGAAACCGACGTCTGGCCGACATCGAAAAAACACGCCGGATCTATGAGCCGACGCTGAGCAGCAAGACGTCGGTCTGACGTCGGACACAGACCTGGGTCCGACGTGTGTAGTTATCTGATCTGGCTCAGTCTCTGTCTCTGTCTCAGTCTCTGTCTGTCTGTCTGTCTGTCTGTCTCTCTCTCTGCCTGTCTGTCTGTCTGTCTCTGTCTCTCTGTCTGTCTCTGTCTCTCTGTCTCTCTGTTCTCTCTGTCTCTCTGTCTGTCTCTCTCTGTCTGTCTGTCTGTCTGTCTGTCTGTCTGTCTGTCTGTCTGTCTCTCTCTCTCTCTCTCTCTCTCTCTCTCTCTCTCTCTCTCTCTCTCTGCCTGTCTCTCTCTGTCTCTGTCTCTTTCTTTGGTCATATTTAGCAATAAAACATTTCTTGGTAAGCGGTCTTCTTAGTTTTTAGTTTTTGAAGCTATAATTTACAGCGAATTTCAAGCTTTAGAAGAGATGCTGTACAAGCACTCATTTATTCACGAATACAATGAAGAGTCCAACACCGATTGACTTAAAAGTAAGCACACAGTCATGAATGTACGCTAGACTAGTTCTGCGAAGGTCCACATTTACTCATTGCAAACATTGCAAACGCAAGATAGTGAAGATTCACGCTAGGGCCTGGTAACAGCGCATAGCAAAGTGGCTTTGAACCATGGGCAGGAATTTTTTCGGGGGGGGGATTTTAAGGGGCGAAGTTTTGAACTGTTGGCATGGGGTCTAAGAAGAGTGCCGAAAGCAACCTATCACGTCACCCTCAGCGTTCGCTCCTGCGCGTAGGGGGCTGGTGTGGATCCCAACAGCCAACAGCGCTGGCAGCGCGTTTGGAAGCATTTGACATGATATGGAGCCTATTTTTAACGTTCTTGGATCCGTTTTTCAGCTATGTCTGAACGTTTATTTCAAACGCAAAGCTGTTAAAAGTTTCAATGTTTTAATATATTTTTAATATTTCAGGTTATCTTCACAAGTTTAAATAAAAAATTAAACTGTGTAGAATGCATTGTTAAAAACTAAGATGATAAGTACATTTTTTAAATATATGCAAAATCCAGGGAGCAAATGCCCCTTGCCCCTCCGAGCGCTCATGCTTTGAAGTACAAAAGTTCATATTATGTTTTGTTTAAAACTGTTTTCGCCGTCGTCGTCATCATCATCATTATCTGTCCATGGTCTGTTGGTTTTCGCTGCACATTAGGCCAAATCATTTCCTTGAACAATTTTCGGTCCTGGCCTTTCTCAGATTCAAGTTCTATTGATTACGATTACGAGCCCACCCAGCAGCGAACCACGTCTCATTCACCGTGTTGAAAGGTCCGAGCCGTATGAAGCGTAGGCACTAAGCAGCATACTCATTTTACAGAAGACCCTATTAAAATGAGAACCTTGTCCTCCCTATGGACCTCCGTAGTGATTCTCTGACAAATAGGCCTAGAGTGCAACTGCATGGTGTCGCGATCTATCTGGGACAGTAAACAAACACATTAATGGCTGCTACTGACAAAGCATGGAGCAGAGAAAGTAGTGTGATCATAGGCCATTAAGAAAGTAAACAATGTCTTAATTAACAAGGGCTGTCTTTTAAATACAGTATACGGGAGAACGCACGTTTAATAAGGGCTAATTTCTATGCCATTAAGGTCGCATTCCGTAGGTAGGCCCACACATAATCACAATTCAAGCTCTCACAAGGATATTAAACAAACTACTTTCCAATACAGTTTGAATAGCTTCAAGTGCTGCATTTAAAGTAGAGGTCTGCGGGTAGAGCGTTTTTGCTACCCGACCCGTACCCGTAAAACAGAACCGTTACCCGTACCCGTACCCGACCCGTACTCAAAATTACTACCCGACCCGACCCGTACCCGCGGGTATACCCGTACCCGTACTATACCCGCTACGTCATTTGCACGCCTTCCCACAGTCCGTCCCTACCAGGCCAATAACTCATCATGTAGTAATAATAAAAAATAGGCTGATGATAACGGTAGTAGTGGTAGTAGTAGTAGTAGTAGTAGTAGTAGTAGTAGTAGTAGTAGTAGTAGTAGTAGTAGTAGTAGTAGTAGTAGTGGTAGTGGCAGTGGCAGTGGCAGTAGCAGTAGTAGTAGTAGTAGTATCAAATCTCTAATGCAGTCGGTAAATCACATAGGCCTATTTAAGAAATTGCGATTCTCTACAAGTGGCTTTCGGATTGGAATTTTTCTGAAGTAATATCGTTATGCAATGGGAATGAAACGCCCTTCTTCCGGCTGCGGCCCGATTATTTGAATGATTGAGAAATGGCAAAGACGAAACTTTAAATAGGTAGGCCTAGCCATAAACATGTTTCTGTAAGTTTCTTGGCAGTGATGTTAAGCCAAATCATTATCATACACAGACATGAAGCGCAAGCACCCTAACGTGTTTGAAGCATGCTCAACGCCAGCTTGGCTTCTGTGAACACTTTAATCTACTTAAAAAACTGCGACTATAGTAAATTAAATTCGAATAAACGAATTGATTGATTAATTGGCACCAATGCTCACACGAGATTTGGCTCTGAGGTTCCGAGGGCGAGGTATAGGAGCATGCTCACATAACATTTTTGTAACATTATTATAATAAAAAATATCTTTTGGGAGCTAAATTTTAATAGTGCTTCATTATCAATGTAACCATCATCATGATCATCATAACCACCACCACCACCATAATCAGTTTCTGACGTTACGCCAGTCAGTTGGCGACGATGGGTACGCATAAATGATCGCTATACTCTGTAGGCCTATACAAGCAGCAGTAGGCCTATATATAATTATGTGTTATTGACATGTACTATTATAGTTTACACGTAACACGTGTGAACAGACATTATAGCAAAAGTGTCTTCAGACAGCAGACATTATAATTATTTATGTTTGTACATGTGTAAGATCTATTCTATATAAGTTTCAAATTACTTGAACGAGCTCAGTCTCTCTCCCCTCTCTCCACCCCTCTCTGTGTCTGTTTATCTGTGTGTGTGTGTGTGTGTACATATATGTATCTGTGTATGTACATTGTATATATATATATATATGTATATCTCTCTCGTCTCTCTCTCTCTCTCTCTCTCTCTCTCTCTCTCTCTCTCTCTCTCTCTCTCTCTCTCTGTGTCTCTCCCTCTCTGTGCATCTCTATCTTTGCTTAATATTGTTTAATATTATCAGATTGCCGTGACTTAAGCGCCAAAATACGTCGCCAGTCGCCACGCCCACGCCGGCACTTCTTTCCCACTTCGACCTGTGAATCACAGCATCCGGGCCTGCACTAGCCTTAATGCGGCCTTGTTATATAGGCCTATCTTTCACGTCCTTTGTCTAACTGCAGCAGTGAAATATCTTTCAGTCAACTAAAGCTTATCAAAACTGCTTTAAGATCTAATATGGGACAAGATAGACTGACTAATTTAACACTCGCCGTATCATCTATATACTAAACAACTATAGTTTGAATTCGATGACAGCGAACCTAGTTATAGACCATCATGCTGCTCAACTAATTTTTACTGTTTGGCGTGTCTCTTTTCGAGATTTAGTACTCACAATTAAGTGAATTAATTAACTGACTAACCAGTGTATGTATGAATTTATGTATGTATGTATGTATGTATGTATGTGTATGTATGTATGTATGTATGTATGTTTGTATGTATGTATGTATGTATGTATGCATGTATGACGTTGTATATTTATGAATGTAATGTAAGTATACGTTTTACTTACATCTGACGTGGTTTATCATCCGTAGTTTATCATCCGCCATTATTTGAGGTGAGAAACACAGAATTAACAATAATTGTCGTACAACTTAAAAAATTACGACGGCGGATTACAATATGGTAAAGACGTGTCGTTTTGTGCACAAGCAGAAATTGTTGACGTAGGCCTATAGCAGTAAAACTTTTAGTACGTAGGCCTAGCCATGTTTCTACGTCGGCATGAAATCCTGCATAATAAAGGGTTCATGGCCACGCCAGCCCTATACCACTGATCGTCTGTCTTATCCCTCCGGCCTGTATGGCCTGCATGTCTCACTGCCACACAGATTCGGTGATGACTTGTGAGAACTTCAAAAGTTGATAAATTCCACCTGGTTGGTATAGATGTTATTCTATACAGCCAAGCAACGGAACTCGGGTATAAAAACAATAGGCTTTTATACCCGGGTTCAGGCCAAGCATAACACGTCGTTAATTGAAGTTTAAACATTTCTGACAGATTAAGGGATGACACACTTTGAAATACATCTACTTGTACTGCAGAAACCTGTTGAAAACAAGACTCTTTATCACTGACTTCAACGTTTGCGACCTCCGACCCTCTTTTTGTTGGACTAGAAACGAGATCAGACATAATTATGTGGAACAGCTTTGCGACGGTGCTGAAATAATGGAACGAGTCTCTCTGTTAAACTGTAATTTAACATCCATTAATAAACACCAAGTTCACGAACAGACACTATGTGTATTATAAGTGTATATGTATTATGTATAATGTATGTGTATGTGTATACACTGTGTCCGGAAAAAAAGGGACCCCTTTTGTTATCATGAAAATAAACTAGTAAATATTCATCGATTTTTAAAATTCCAAAACCATTTTAATCCTGACATAATTTGCTAACATGGTTAAAATGTAAAATTTCCTGTCATCAAATAATTACGTCATAATGACGTCATTCGCATCAAAATTTAAGTATGACAAAAAATTGGTGCGTCGGATGATCGGATCGTCGTAAAACGGAAATCCATTTAACAGAACCAGGCGGGAAAATAAGTGAAACTTTTTCCCGTGATTGTTTGCTGTCGGAAAAATTGTTGTCTGATATCCAGGGTATATTCGGATTATTACACATTCCAACAAGATGGCGCTCCAGCTCACTGAGCTCGTGAAACTGTTGAACTGCAGACAAAGGATACTCTGGATTTCATGCCTCCTAATCTTTGACTGCCAAACAGCCCGAACTTTAATCCCGTTGATTACAAGATTTGGGGACTAATGCAATAGAAGGTTTACAGGACAAAGATCAGAGACATTGAAGAACTCCGTGCGCGTATTGTTAATGCCTGGGATGAATTTGATCAGCTGGTTATCGCTGCTGCTATTGGCCTGTGGCGCGCTCGTCTTGAAGCTTGTGTTGAGGCAGAAGGTGGACACTTTGAGCACGCCTTGTAGTCTAATATTATTGAAATGTAAAAATTAAATTAAACTAAACTTTATAATTGATAAATGACAGTTTAAAATAATATTGAAACTTTTAGATGATTTTTTGTGCCGTCCTTGACACTTGAATTTTGATGAAAATGACGTCATTATGACGTCATTATTAAATAACAAAAACTTTCATACTTTAACCAGTATTTAGCAAATTATATCAGGATTAAAATGATCTTGGAATTTTAAAAATCGATGAACATTTACTAGTTTATTTTCATATTACCAAAAGGGGTCCCTTTTTTCCCGGACACAGTGTATATGACTGATATATAATTGCCTATATATTTGTATATGTATAGCATATATATATTATATTATGTGTGTGTCTCAAAATAGCCTATGTGTAGGCCTATATCGGGGTCGGCAGAAGAAGAGATGGGGAGAAATCATAAATGACGCAACAAGATCTGAAGTCTCTCAGATTGAAGAAAGAAGATACTGTAGACAGAAACAAATGGAGAAGAAGGATGAATGTGGCTGACCCCTCCTCTGGGTGGGATTAATTCAAGCCGGAAGGATATACACTGTGTCCGGAAAAAATGGGACCCATACATGGCAATATGAAAATGAACTAGTAAATATTCATCGATTTTTAAAATTCCAAAACCGTTTTAATGCTGAGATACTTAGCTAACACTTGTTAAAATAGAAAAGGTCATGTTATAGAATAATGACGTCTTAATGGCGTCATTTCTATCAAAATTTAAGTAAGCCATAAGGATGACAAGAAATTGGTGCATTATCTCTTGGTAAAGAAGGAAACCCATTTCACAGAACCTTGCGAAACTAAATCGAGCTTATTACCGGGATTGTTTGCTGTCCAAAAGCAATTATTCCCTGATATCCTGGAATATTCGTATTATTTACAAATTTCAAGATGGCGCTCGAGCTCACCGAGCTCTTGAAACTGTTGAACTGCTGACAAAGGAGACTCTGGATTTCATACATCCTAACATTTGACCGTCAAACAGCCCTAACTTAAATCCGGTTGATTACAAGATACGGGACTAATGCAAGAGATGGTTTTCAGGACAAAGAGCAGAGACAGTGAAGGACCTGGTGAGCGAATCGTTAATGCCTGGGAGGAATTTGATCAGCTGGTTACCGATGCTGCTGTTGGAAAATGGCGCGCGCGACTTGAAGCTTGTGCTTCGGCCGAAGGCAGACACTTTGAACACACCTTGTAGTCTGATATTATTTAAATATAAAAATCAAATTAAACTAAAATTTATAATTGATAAAATGACATTTAAAAATAAAAGTGAAAGTTTAAGATGATTTTTGTGCCGTCCTTAACACACGAAGTTTGATGAAAATTACGTCATTATGACATCATTATTGGATGACAGGAACTTTTTTAATTCTAACCAATATTAGCTTATTATGTCAGGATTAAAACGGTTTTGGAATTTCAAAAATCGATGAATATTTACTAGTTTATTTTCATGGTACACAGAAGGGGTCCCTTTTTTCAGGACACAGTGTATATATAGGCCTATGTTTATAATTTATGTGTACATCATTGTGTATATGTAGGCCTACATGTGGGCAGGCATATGGTACTAAGATTTGGGACGTGCCAGTTAGTCCATAGTAAGTCTTTGACGGTGCAAGATTCACAATCATATGTAGCGGTACAGTTTAACCCCAAAACTTATTAGTCGGTACGGGTAAAACCGGGTATACCCGTACCCGTGATGACCTTACCCGTACCCGACCCGACCCGTGAAATGCGTACCCGACCCGTACCCGTTCCGCGGGTATAGACTATACGGTAATGAGATACATTATTTTCAAGTCAGCTGAATTTAAAGCAGCATCGAATATTCAGTGTCAAGTACATGTGGACCAACAAAACGACTCTTCGCTGGAAATATTGTTCTTCTCTTGAAGACATCGAGTAACGTAATTTGCGTAGGCCTACCCAGCGTTGAACAATAGTCCTCCAGGTCATAACAATGCAGCGCTGGCCTCCAAATGCTATAAATTCAGAAACAGAGCAGAGACGTCAATTGTCTCGGAAGCCAAGTAGACGTTTGGCAATCCTTGAAGAAGACAACGGAGACGGAATCAGACCGAAGAAGACCTGGGCAACAGAAGCATCATACAAGACGGTAAGTCGCATCAAATAGACATCATAGTACCTACTTGTATATATATTAGGGTGTCTCTTAAAAATGAAAGTTTAAATTTTTAATCTCTCACCCTTTCAAGTTGTTAGGTTCATGGAAAAACAATTTTACAAAATATTTGGTGGAAATCGGATAACATTTAGAGGTGGCCCTTTGATGTCAAAGTTTTAGCAATGTAGGCCTATTGTTTATTATTATGCTACATAGTTCGAATCATTAAGAGAGGGACAGATTGTCCTATTAATTTGCCAATTTCAATCTAAAGAAGGAGCGAAGCAGGCTACTACTTCATCATCATCATCATCATCATCATCATCATCATCATCATCATCATCATCATCATCATCATCATCATCATCATCATCTGCAGAAGAGAAGGAAGATTACCATCCTTCTTGTGCTTCCGGCGATGGCCCATCCCCAAAGAGAGAACGGTTAAACATAATGTCTAGCACTCGACAGAACCAGCGTCTCATCCAGAAGTGCCACCTTCATTGTCAGTGAAGTTGCATCTAGCCTTTGGCAGAACGTTACTGATTTGAATATTAGCAGGAGTACAATTCATTGCTCCATGACCAAACTTCATTCCACCAAGTCAAACAAGCTAAAATCAGAGTTCACTGTAATTGTACATTTGACAGTTGACTACACATTGGGTTGGGATGCTAATGGAAGACCTAACTTCCACAGAGCATATCGATCGTCTTCCAATTCTTATATCAGGTGTTGGAGTGAAGCAGCTACTCGGTGTTCCGAGACTTCCATCCGGAACTACCGAGGCCCAAGCTACTGACGTCATCATGTGTTTGGAGGAATGGGGCATTATGGATCGTGTTGCGGGGTTGTGCTTTGACACAAATACTGTCCTGCCAAAGGCTGACAATGATCGTGGCATTTCTGGTGCTTGCTCAATTATAGAGCAGAGGCTTGGAAGAGATTTGCTCTTCTTGGCTTGTCATCATCATATGGCAGAGCCAGTGGTTTGGGCGACATTCGAAGGGACAAGTGGTGCATCTACTGGCCCTGAAGTTCTTCTATATAAGCGATGTTGGAGGCATGACGTGTTCATTTGCAGGTGCCAGGCACCATGCATTGTGCCAGATGGATGGCCAAGGTTATACATGCGATTAAAATCTGACTCTTTCGTGACCAGTTCCAAATGACTGCTTCAGAGAAGACATTCGTGATCGGGCAACTTTTGCAGTTATCATCCACCTCAAGAGCTGGATTACTGCCCCAATCGGAGTTGAAGCACCTCTGAATGACTTCCGACTCATGATTGAACTCCTAAAATACCCACATGAAGCCATTTTCAGCACAACAAGCAAAAAGCTTGGACTTCATCTATGGTACTTTTCTGGGGAGCTGGTCGGACTGGCTCTTTTTGATTTCAGAGTGTCTGTGGAGATGAAGAGACTGATGTTAGCCACCATGGACTACCCAGCCCCGGATCACCCAGTGACATCCACCAAAGTGACCAAAAGTTAAATCTGCTGCATTATGGGCACCGGGGCCTGGAGTAGTTCTGCGCGATAAACACTCTTCTATAGTTGGCCTTCCTCAGACTTTCCTTGCCATGGATTCGTCTGAATGCGATGAAGAGGAAACATTCCGGGGGAATTGCGCATCATCAGCGGGTTGGCAGTCGTCAATGACAGGGCTAAGCGAGGCGTGGCCCTCATTAAGAAGTTGACTGCCAGGGAGGAGCAACTAGAATTCCTCCTTCAAGTTGTCTCCGACCATCGACGTAAATTTCTGGACTGCAGCGAAAAGACTTTTATGGCAACATATTCCGGGAAATTAGTCATTAATTTTAACACACGTAATTATATAGGGTATATATACCTTATATATACCTCTATATATATATATATACAGGTAGATAGTAGAGAATTTGCTAGATAAGCAATACAAATGATTAGTACTACAACTGGCGATTAATTATAATGTAGCATTATATACTTCCCATTGTACGAAGTATCATTAATTTTCTAAACTTCACGGCTCGAGGGCCACCTCTAAATATTATCCGATTTTAATCAAATTTTTTGTAAAATTTTATTTCTATGAACCTAACAACTTGGAGGGGTGAGAGCGAGAGAAATAGAAAAACTATAGTTTTACTATATGCTAAGAGACACCCTAATATATATAGCACACATACATAGAAAGTTACGTTTCGTTTGACGCTGTTAATATTGCTGAAGATCTAATACAGTTCATTAACTGCAGTTTTTCACTCTTTAGTCTGCTATTCCTTGAATGGTCTCAGGAATTATTGGTCATGATGTTGGTTATTATGACGAATATATTGGTGCATTTGAACTCTAGCACATATAGCATATAGCCTAATAATATAGGGTTGATTGCATTTTTGCATCCTCTTGTAAAATGTAGATGTCGGCATATTAGGCCTACTCCAGTATTGTAGTCGCCAAGCTGACCACAAACAGGCAGAAAATCTAGTTTAGACTGTCGCGGAAAACCCCTCTTCTCTCAGTCGTCTGGTTAGACGATTCGAACCCTTGTTCGTGGTGCGAAGGCAGAGGTTTCTGCTCAGGAGGCAAATAGTCTCGCGCGTCGCTCGAAAGAGCGCAAGTCCGGCGTCTGGAGTATAGCAGACGGCTTAAGGCGCTCGCCGTTGACGACGTTCTCAAACCAACCAAGACAAGTCAAAGTCACTAGGTTTTGAACCCGTATATTCTGCCAAATCGTCCACCAACTCTATCACGGTCACACAGACCAGCAACGGCAGACTATCGAATCAAGTTACAAAGTCAGAGCACACAGCAATCACCACAGCAAGACCAAAATACTACACACAAGCGCCCTCTATATATACTACTAAAGAGGGGGGGATACCTCGTGCAAGGGCCGGTCGTGCAAGGCCCGGGGTTCGTGCAGAAGCCGGACGGGGAAGGGGATACCTCGTGCAGAAGCCGGACGGGGAAGGGGTTACCTCGTGCAAGGGCCGACCGTGCAGAAGCCGGAGTTCGTGCAGAAGCCGGACGGGGAAGGAGATACCTCGTGCAAGGGCCGAGCCGTGGGGGAGATACCTCGTGCAGAAGCCGGACGGGGAAGGAGATACCTCGTGCAGAAGCCGGACGGGGAAGGAGATACCTCGTGCAAGGGCCGAGCCGCGGGGGAGATAGTTCGTGCAGAAGCCGGACGGGGAAGGAGATACCTCGTGCAGAAGCCGGACGGGGAAGGAGATACCTCGTGCAAGGGCCGAGCCGCGGGGGAGATAGTTCGTGCAGAAGCCGGACGGGGAAGGGGATACCTCGTGCAGAAGCCAAGCAGGACACACACGGACAAGCAAAGGGACAGAACACAGGACATGCACACATAGGCACAGTGTCACGGCAGAGACACGACACATAGGCACAGTGACAATTATGTACTCAAAAACCCAAGCATGCCAGACCAGCTCCCGGGGAGGGCAACCCCTAAATTCCTCTACATCCTCCCCCCACTACTAATGGGAATGTCCCCATTCCCGGGGAGACAATCATCGGCAAAACCCCTAAAACAAAGCATGGCTAACGGCTAAATCCCCAGAGTCCAGAGCACAAAAACACAGCACGGCTAAAATCCCAAAGTCTGATAACGAGGGCTGATTAGCAGCCAAATACTCTAAATTAAAAGTCGCAGAGTCTCTGCCTAAAATGTTCGAATCAAGTGGCCAACGGCCCGAGAAGTCTCTAATTAAAATCAAACAGTTCGAGTGGCCCATGGCCCGAAGAGTCTCTAAAAACATTTATGCAATGCGGCGGCCAACGGCCCAGACAAATAATTAAACAATAATCAAAACTCTCGCCGTTTCTCGGCAACAATAAAAACAAAACATCACACAGAAAAGAATCTCTTAAAAAGTCAGAGTCCATCCAGAGTCTGTTCAAGGCTGGCATCGTTCTGGATCAGAGTCTAGCGATAACGGGCGGGTAACCGCACCGTTCGCTTCGGTCGCTCAGCGTTCGCGGCAATAGCCGGCACCGTGTCCATAGAATCATCTTCAGCAGCCAGGTCGTTGCTCGCGTCATCCAGGCCCTCGTCGTAGCAGAGACGAAGTTTATCGACACAGCGGCCCATCAAATCGTCGTCGTGGTGCGCGTCAGCCGTTGGCACCACGTCTCTCGTCATCGAGGCAGCAGAAACACGGGGAAGAACTTCAACCGAACCACCTTTAATGGCTGCTATTACTTCCCCCAACAAGGCACCCAGGGCCTGGGGACAGCACCCGATTAAGCCATTCCCACTAAGGCGGTGGTTAGATGTTTTTAGCTGGTCAATTCCCAAGTGCCTACAAAATTCCCGAAACGGTTTCCCGACTAACATCATAACCCGCTGGGCCAGAACTTGTGGCGGTGCCCCATGCCCCATAACTATCTTTTCCATAAGGACCCTCGACATCAAGGGAGCATCACATTTGCCCCTTGGAATGGCTAACACAACATCAGTGACTCTACCCATACTTATCAAAAAGAACAGGAACAGTAGTCCTACTGCAACCAAACTAATTAATTGCTTGCCCGCAGCAATCCTATGCGAAAGTGGTCGCCGCCGTAAAGACTGTGGAGCTAGGCGCTCATCTACCATCTCACTCTGGTGAGCTAACACCACATTCGCAGCCCACTCGCTCACAGCTGGCTCTATGATTCCATCGGCCAACATGCCGTCCAACTGAGTGTCAACAACAATTCTATGCGGCAGCGGCTGACGTCTCAAAGGCTGGCGCACTGGACGCGCATCTCCCGTCTCTATCTTATGCGTACAAACTGAAGTCCTTCCTAAGTCTCGGTCAGTGACAGAGAAAACATCACTGTACTCAACCAGCAATCCGCTAAGTCTTTCTCTAATTTCTGGCGACACATCGTCGGGCAGATCGGCCAACAACATTTCACTAGGCGTAACAGCATCGTTCGGCCCTGTACTCTCATCATTCTGCTTACAAGATTCAACTTCTACCGGGTGTAATCCTCCTAACATCTGGTCCTTAGACAAGCGAACTTCATTCTCACTCAAATTCACAATCCTAACGCGGTTGTCCGCGTGATCATCGACCACTACACGGGCAAGATGCACACCAGGCTGAATTTCTTGAGCCTCAGTCATCCAAGCAGGCGCTATAGTAGTCAAATCCCCATACAAAGTTTTAACCGGGACATCGCTCTGGCACCTAGGGGACACTATTACCTCCTCGGCAACGATCACGCGCCGGCACCACATCGACCCATTACCTCTCACCAGGGAGATACGTTTACGGTCAATATACAAGGCCCCAGTCCCAAAACTTAAGCGACAGCGATGCTCCCTTAACCAGTCCATCCCAAGCATGGGCTCAGCAATTTGGTCAGACACCAGAAATGAAGTATGAACCTGTAAACCACCCGCTATCTTAATAGGCACCTGGACCTCCCCAAGGACACGTATAGAAGTCCCATTAGCAGCCATCAAAAAGCGATTGCAAGAACGAAGCTCTAACCCGTCCACCGTAGATGAAGGCACCAGGCTGACCTCCGATCCAGTGTCGACCAGGCACAGCTGCGATCGTCCGTGAATCGTCCCTCGAATGTAGATTGCGTTCTTGCTCGCTCGGTCCGGCAGGCTCGGACGGGTCGTGTTGTTGCGGGCCACCGGGTCCGGTGGCATCGGAGCTTGTTCATCATCGGCCGGTGCGTCGTTGTTCGGTCGGTTGCGGAAGCGGCGTCGTTGACGGCAGTTACGCGAGATGTGACCTGCTCGTCCGCAGTTGTAGCAAGTCACCGATCGTCGCGTGTTCTCCGGCGGCATCGTAGGTTGTTCATCGGGGCGAGCGTCTCGACCCGGTCCATCGTTCATCGAAGTTCCTCGGCGGATCTCGCGGAGTTGGCGGTCGATTCGTTGCTCAATCTCTCGCTGGAATCGTCGCTGCTCTTCCATCTGCGTAGCCAGAAACCGGTCCAGCTGCGATTGCAACTGGGGGTTCACGTCGGTTTCCTGGGCTCCACGAACTCTGTTCGGCTGTCTTCTGCGGTCGTCGGGGTCGGTCGCTCGCTGGTAGGCTTCCAAGCGAAGCGCCGTCCGGTAGGCTTCATCAAGAGTCTTCGGCTCTCGCTCGCGTACTTTGAGCGAAAGTTCTCGGTCTCTCATCGCTTCCAAGAAGGAGTCCTTCGCGATGATCTGCGTCGTCTCGTTGGAAGGCACCGGGTAGGCAAGGACAACCAGCCGTCGAATTTCATGCAGCAGGTCGCTCAGGTTTTCTTCGGGTCGTTGGCGGCGATAGTACAGCTGAGCACGGAAAGTTTCTGCTTGGCCCTCCGTCCCGTATCTTTGGCGAAGGCGTTCGACCAATTCTTCGTAACTCACGCTCGGTTGAGCGCCGAAGTCCCACAGGAGCTGCGTGGCGGCCTTCTCCAGCGAACATCGTAGATAGTCGACCCGGTCTGCGGCGGTCCACCTGTTATGCCTCGCGCAGACCTCGAATTGCACTAGGAACGACTCCAACGAACCTGTCCCATCGAACTTGCCTGGTTTCATCGGCGTCGGCCGATTACGCAGCAAACCACCGACACTTTCCAGTAGATTCGTCGTAGAATTCATCGGCTCGCCCGTCTTTTCAGTCTCTTCGGTCTTTACGCGACCATCCGATTTCAATTTCGTCTTTTCTGTCGTCGATTCGCCCGTCTTTCCTCGAAGGCTCGTTCTCTCCGGCTCCACGGTCGTCTCTTCTTCCCTGTCTTCGCGGAAGCTCGATCTCACCGGCTCTGGGTCGTCGAAGTCGATCTCGGCCAGCAGGCGGCTTCGGTCCTGCGGCGTCTCCATCGTTGCTCTCCTCATAGCAGGCATAGACGTATCGGCTGGCGTTCGGACTTGACTCGGCATCCGGAAGGCGAGATCTTCCAGGAAACGGCTTCTGTCCGGTTTCGTTCCTATCGCGGCCATTCGTCTCGCAGCTGGCGGCGAAATCTTCGTTGGCAGGTCGGCAATGTCCCAAGCTGCGTAGGGAACGGTGTCGTCCTCGTCTCCCGGAAACATCATCGGTTGATTCTATCGTCGTCGGCTGGCGGAAGACTCGAACCCCACTTCTGGTACCAGTGTCGCGGAAAACCCCTCTTCTCTCAGTCGTCTGGTTAGACGATTCGAACCCTTGTTCGTGGTGCGAAGGCAGAGGTTTCTGCTCAGGAGGCAAATAGTCTCGCGCGTCGCTCGAAAGAGCGCAAGTCCGGCGTCTGGAGTATAGCAGACGGCTTAAGGCGCTCGCCGTTGACGACGTTCTCAAACCAACCAAGACAAGTCAAAGTCACTAGGTTTTGAACCCGTATATTCTGCCAAATCGTCCACCAACTCTATCACGGTCACACAGACCAGCAACGGCAGACTATCGAATCAAGTTACAAAGTCAGAGCACACAGCAATCACCACAGCAAGACCAAAATACTACACACAAGCGCCCTCTATATATACTGCTAAAGAGGGGGAGATACCTCGTGCAAGGGCCGGTCGTGCAAGGCCCGGGGTTCGTGCAGAAGCCGGACGGGGAAGGGGATACCTCGTGCAGAAGCCGGACGGGGAAGGGGTTACCTCGTGCAAGGGCCGACCGTGCAGAAGCCGGAGTTCGTGCAGAAGCCGGACGGGGAGGAGATACCTCGTGCAAGGGCCGAGCCGCGGGGGAGATACCTCGTGCAGAAGCCGGACGGGGAAGGAGATACCTCGTGCAGAAGCCGGACGGGGAAGGAGATACCTCGTGCAAGGGCCGAGCCGCGGGGGAGATAGTTCGTGCAGAAGCCGAACGGGGAAGGAGATACCTCGTGCAGAAGCCGGACGGGGAAGGAGATACCTCGTGCAAGGGCCGAGCCGCGGGGGAGATAGTTCGTGCAGAAGCCGGACGGGGAAGGGGATACCTCGTGCAGAAGCCAAGCAGGACACACACGGACAAGCAAAGGGACAGAACACAGGACATGCACACATAGGCACAGTGTCACGGCAGAGACACGACACATAGGCACAGTGACAATTATGTACTCAAAAACCCAAGCATGCCAGACCAGCTCCCGGGGAGGGCAACCCCTAAATTCCTCTACAAGACAATCATCTTTCTAAGAGTCTGCAAGTAAAAACAAATGATCTAGGTCTATTTGTAAATCTCGTTCATCCCCTCAAACTAAAATCATTGGACTTGATTTTCAAACAGATATCTCTCATTAGGACAATGTTCAATGTTCAATGTTCAGACATCCTCTGTGGCTGATCTGAAGTTTTTGGGTTTCACTGTCCAGTCCTATACGTTCTACCAGTCCCTTACTGCAACTCTTCCTATTTAACTTTCTAATGCACCCTAACTTCTGGCTTATAATATACTTCTCAGACGAACTAGAATCTTTAGGCAGACCTACATTTTCACATGAAGCGCTCATAGACCGATGCGGTGTGCATTTTAACCATAACATCACAGCAATTACCACGTCATATCACATTAGATCAGGAGACCGTATCAGACAGATGGGGACAGTGGCCGTATTGTTCCTACTTATTGTAACTAACATCATCCAGCACCTCTTTTCCGAGCAACTTAACACTTTGACGATGAGAGTATCCTTAATAAAAGTTACTGGGAAACCAATGCACTTCGTCGGTATATAGTGTTAATTTCCCTTTTAAAAAAACGCCTAAGCATCTTATAGATACTTCAACTTCTATGGAAATTTTTCTTCTTACAGAACAGACCAGTCAGACTTTTAACAATGAAGTCCATCACAGTTACGTTGGCCGTGATCGTGCTACTGAATGCTATTTTCATACAAAACTTGGACGCCCAGAGTCTGACTCAGCTTTACAATTCCAAAGTGGTGTCGGCCCAACGATATCTGCGTCCGCTTGATTTCAGTGCTCCACAGTGGATCAAGAAAATACTCCCCAAGCATTGCGGAGTAGTGGTTACTCTGGCGAATGGAAAGCGTTGGTTGGTCCAAAAGGGAGACGGTTACGGCAAAGCAAGTGAAACAGTCGTTGTGAGTACCAGTCAGATGTCTTCCGTGTGGACTGCGAAAGATTCTAAACGTATTCGATCCTCAACGGTTGGCGACTACGTCAGAGCCGGCGGAAAGAAATACGACACGATCACCGACAACTGTATTCACGCGTGCTTCAGAATGATGAGACTGGCTTAAAATATACATACTTATATGC
The DNA here is from genome assembly GCA_020284085.1 of Aporrectodea caliginosa. Taxonomy (NCBI): domain Eukaryota; kingdom Metazoa; phylum Annelida; class Clitellata; order Crassiclitellata; family Lumbricidae; genus Aporrectodea; species Aporrectodea caliginosa. The sequence continues at coordinate 3,005,439 of JACEVL010000085.1, read as the reverse complement.
ATGATTCATACAGACATAATGTTCGCACATCATAAGGCGCTTTATAAGTCCGTAAATAGAATAGAATAGAATACAGTGTATTGTGATGTTTCGAGAATTCCATGTCACCGCTCCAAAAACAATGGCTCCTATTAGGTCTACCAATGTTTCTGCGATGCTCAAACGCGTTCTTCCTTCAAGAATGCCTCGTAACTTATTCTCACTGGTTAACTGCTTAACTTTGCCTCACTTTTTCATTTCTGTGTCACTCCGTACGTCAAATATTTTAATAAAGCAAAAATTCTTATTACGAATAATTATCACTTACAAGTTCTATACCCCCAAGCCGCCGCCATACCCGCCGAGCCGCCCAATATTTGTCCAAGCCGATTAGCCGCCGGAAATTTTACGGCTTAGCCGAAAAACCGCCGAGAATGTTTTTACGGCTAGCCGCCGGAAACAAATTCAGCTAATTCAGCTAGAACACGCACAAAGTTGTGATTGTCAAGTTTTCCCGCTGGTTTCAAAGGGTTATGACTTTGTAGATTACCGTACAAGTTCGAACTTATTGAAACTGTACTGTTTCGTATGAGTTTTTGTGTGTCACTATTAATTTCTTTTTGATGGCATTGTAGCAGATGTCCTAATGTCTAATTAATTGGCTTTTTGGAACTCTATAGTCGATACACGTTTTGAACGAACTATGTTTCAAGCCGTATTTTTTACGGCTAGCCGAAAAAGGTAGTTTACGTCATTTTACGGCTAGCCGAAAAGCCGCCGTAAATTTTCTCAAGCCAGCCGTTAGCCCAAAAAATTGCGGCTTGGGGTATGCTTACAACAATAATCTATATAGTGCAGAATGTTATAAGCCGGATTGTATTTGGATCGTTTGGAACGGTATGCCCTAATCTTTTCATCAGTTACCTGGTCTGCATATTGTGGAGAAATCTCCTTTTTTGCTTTATTTTAAGATTATTTTAGTGTAGTGAGTACTTAGGTAAGGTCATTAGGTACTTAGGTAAGGTCATTAGGTACATAGTTGAAGAGGTCGTTAAGTGCATTTTTGGTTAACTTTAACCGGTTAAGTTTATTTCGGTTAACTTGGGCGGTTAACTTTTGGGTTATCTTAACCGGTTAATACGTGGTCTATTTGGGCGGTTAAGTTTGGGGTTTAACCAGGTAGTATTCTTATGGGTTTTCTTGGTAAAGGTTTTTGAGATGTTAACCTCTGGTTCATGTGGCGGTAATGGGAGGTTAACTTTAAGAATTTAACCACATGTATTTCATTGCTTAACCGGTCCATTTGTTTAACCAGAACTTCATATAAAAGGGGCGCAATTTCTCAACTAAGAAAACTTTAAGCAGACCGACCAGAGAGATATTTCGTTAGTCTTCATCAGAGCTTATATGTTGATTGATCGTAAAGTTGTTCTGAGTAGACATCTGCTGTTAGATAAAATAAACGTTGAACTGTTCGAACGATTGGTTGATGACTTTCGTTGCAACTAAATCTCCTGACAGACCACGGGAGTGGACCCACCGAAACATTGCTAGAAAGGGGTTGGAGGCATCCTGGTAGAGTCACCCACCCCTTCAGCAGAAGAGTCAACAGGACAGAACCCGGTCCGTCACAACTTGGTACCGCAGAAGTGGAGTTGAAGTTTTGCAACGAGAAATCAACGGACAGATCAACATGACAGATGAAGAGCAGACCATTGTCTACAACCTGCTGGACGTGGATGGGCCGCCGCAACATCAGAGGAGCAGTTCGACACCAGCTGCAAGGAGAACAACAAGAGAAGACCAGTCGGATGAGTTCCGTCTGATGGAAACGATCGACTTCGATGGACCGGGATCCTTTCGCACCCGAACAGAGCTGCAGGAACCGAGGAGCCGAGGAAACTCTGGTGTTTTAATTGGGTATAAGAAGTCGCCGATGAAACCAGGAAAATTTGACGGTACTGGCTCTCTGGAATCTTTCTTGACACAGTTTGAGGTTTGCGCAAAGCACAACAGATGGACGGGCTCCGATCGCGTGGACTTCTTGCGCTGCGCTTTGGACAAGGCTGCGACACAACTGTTGTGGGACTTCGGAGCGCGTGAAGATGTAACCTACGATGAACTGGTCGGGCGTCTTCGGCAAAGATATGGAACAGAAGGACAGGCTGAGACTTTTAGAACTCAGCTTTACTATCGTCGTCAACGGGCGGACGAGACGCTGAGCACACTCCTCCACGACATAAGAAGATTGGTGGTGCTGGCATATCCTGTTCCATCGAATGAAACAACTGAGATCGTTGCCCGTGATGCTTTCTTGGAGGCAATGAGAGATCGTGAACTGTCGCTGAAGGTCCGTGAACGCGAACCTAAGACACTGGACGAGGCGTATCGAACAGCACTACGCCTCGAGGCATACCAACGGACGATGGAATCCGATGATCGACGTCGGCCAATGAATCGTGTCAGGGGAGCCGCTGAGTCCGACGCCGGCGGCCAAGTGCAACAACAACTTGACCGCTTCCTAAAAGCTCAACGAGAGGAGCAAAAGAAGTGGCAACAAGACATGGAGGCCCGGATGGAACGCCACTTCGAAGGAATGCGCAACTCTACACCGCGAGACGCCGGAGCTGAGCCTGACGTACGCCGCAGCAACGGAAACCAGAGATCAGCAATGACCTGCTATGGGTGTGGCCGTACCGGTCACATCGCACGAAACTGCCGACAGAATCGCCAACCTCGCAATCGTCAGCCTGAAGCCGCAACAAATGGAGATGACGAGACAACACAGGATGCCAACGTCGCCGTCAATCACACTACGCGTCCACGTGTGTCTAATCCAGCCAGCAACAATGCCATCTTCATACGAGGAACCATCGCTGGGAGAAGTCAACTCTGCCTCATCGATACAGGATCAGAGGTGAGCTTGGTGCCATTATCTGTTGTTGAGGGGTCCGTGATACAGCCGTGTGGAAGGGTATTGATGGCCGCTAATGGGACTGAGATTAAGGTCTAGGGTGAGATAACAGTTCCCCTTAAAGTATGGCATGGGTTTTCCCTCACTACAAACCTTTTGGTTTCGGACCAAATAGCAGAGCCGATGCTGGGAATGGATTGGCTTAGACAACATCGATGCCGCTTAAGTTTTGGCACGGGAGCGCTCTTTGTGGGACGCCGTAGGATCCCTTTGGTTAGAGGTAATGGATCCACTTGGTGTAGAAGGGTGATAGTGGCAGAGGACGTCATAGTACCGCCTAAATGCCAGCATGACGTAGGAGCTAAGACATTGTACGAGGATTTGAGCACAACAGCGCAAGCATGGATGACTGAGACACGTGAGCTCCAACCTGGATTGCATGTGGCACGAGTCCTTGTGGGTGAGGATGCTAAATCCACCAGAGTAAGAGTTGTTAACTTGACGGCACACCAAGTTAAACTAGAGAAGGACCAGTTGCTAGGTGGACTGTATCCAGTACAGATAGATCCGAGTGAGACTAGAGAGTCACCTGCTGAAGCAGAGTTAGTCGAAGAGAGTGTGGAGGTCCTGATGAAAGGCATTTCAGAGGAAGTACCATCTGAGTGTAAAGATAGACTCCAGAGTCTGTTAAGAGAGTATCATGATGTGCTGTCATTAAATGAAAGAGATCTGGGGAAGACTACAGTTAGTTTGCACAGGATCGACACTGGAGATGCCGCCCCTGTAAGACAACCGCTTAGGCGACAGCCGCCTTCCTATCGTGTGGCGATAGATGAACAGGTAGAAAAGATGGTAGCTGATGGGATAGTAGAAGCCACTACTAGCGAGTGGGCATCCAATGTTGTGTTAGCAAGAAAGAAAGATGGGATTACAGATGAACAGAACCTGGTAGTCGCTACTCGAGAGGTTAGAGAAAGTATAAATGGAGCTGCCACAGATGATTCAAATACTATTGTAGCTGCTCAGAAGGGAGATCATGATCTGATGATAGTCAGAGGTTGGATGGAAAATGTAGGAACAGTACCGGGTCTGGATGAAATACTGCAAGAGAGTGCCACTGTCAAGGTGTATTGGCATCAGAGAGAAAGCTTGTCAATTAAGGAAGGAGTTATATATCGTAAGAGACTCGACGCAGTAGAGCAATTGCTCTTACCCAAGGCACTTAGGGAGCCGTATATGAAGCTTGCTCACACAGGTGTGACAGGAGGGCATTTATGGATTCGCAGGACACGCTGGCAGATCCGACGCCGTGCTTATTGGCCGGGGTGGTCGCGTGACGTGAGGCGATATTGTAATTGCTGTCCACAATGTTGCCAGTATAGACGGGGTAAGCCTCCCAAACAGGGACCCTTGCAACCCCTACCCACAGGTGAGCCCTGGGAAAGGATAAGTATAGATATAACGGGACCCCATCCAATTAGCCGAAGAGGCCATATCTATATTCTGACAATGATGGATAACTTTACAAAGTATGTAGAAGCAGTGCCCCTTGCAAATCAAGAAGCGGCAACAGTGGCTAAGGCCTTAGTGGAGACAGTCATAGTTCGCTATGGAGCACCTTTGCAAATCCTTACTGATCAAGGTACTAATTTTGAGGGGTACCTGTTCAAAGAAATGTGCCGATTGTTAGAAATAGATAAGGTCCGTACGTCAAGTTATCACCCTAGTGGAAACGGCCTTATAGAGAGATTTCATAGGACGCTCAATGCCATGTTAGGTAAGGTAATCAGTGGTCACCAGAAAGATTGGGATGAATACCTTCCACACGTGATGGCTGCCTATCGCGGTTTGGTGCATGATGCAACTGGGTTTTCACCAAACCGGCTGCTCTTTGGAAAGGAGAACAGGGCTCCTTTGGATCTTGTGTATGGACGACCGTCAGAAGAGTGGTCCAGAGGCACCACTTACTCCAGTTATGTAGAGGATTTGGCGGAACGCTTGGAAGAATCCTATCTGACTGTGAGAGAAAATCTTCAGCGAGCTGCCGAGAGAAGGAAACATGAGTACGATCTTAGAGTGCGTCCTGTCTTCTTTAAGGAGGGAGATCAAGTCTGGTATTTCTCACCAAGACGGTTCAAAGGCCGCAGTCCAAAATGGCAGAAACTGTACCAAGGGCCGATGGTAATCTTGCGTCAGTGCGGGCCAGTGAATTATTTGATTCAAGCGTCAAAGAAGCAAAAGCCGTTTGTTACTCATGTGGACAAACTGAAGCTGTATGCCTCAAAGACAGTAGAAGAAGAAAGAGACATGCCTCTGGTTGATGAAGAAAGAGATGAAGCGCCAAGTACAGAGGGTAGATTACGGCGTTCCGTGAGAAAACCCGCCCGTTTTCTCGATTAAGAAAGATATCTGAGTGCAAGACGATGCTATGACTTTTTCCTTTGAAACCTAGTACAGAACTATTGTCTGTCAATGAAACTCAAAGGAACGCAGCATGAAACTCAAAGGAACGCAGCATGAAACTCAAAGGAACGCAGCATGAAACAAAACTTAACCGGAAAGAAAAAGGGTCTGAAATTGCTTATTATGACGTCATAGACGTTAGCGGTTAAGAATTTAGCCTGTTGCTATGGGCTGCGCCACTAATGACGTCACCAAACGTTAACCGGTTAAAGATTAAGGGAGAATTAATTAGAAGTGAGCAGGGTGACATTAAGCAGATGAAGTATTGGAGCCATATTGCAGAATGTCGGAAAAACGATGGTTGTGTGAGACTTGTGGAGCGACAGCGGCAACTTATGCATCTTTAAAGCGGCATGAGTTACGCAGACATTCCTCCTTCGCACGCAGTGTGTCTACGATGCGATGTACTTCCACAGTTACCAGGGAACTTTTCATCGAGGGTTTGGAGAAAGAGACAGTCTTTCCGTTTCCAACGCCTACAGAAGACAGTTACGGTGGAGAGTCGGTCGGTGCTGAACACGATGAAGAAGATGAACACCTGGGGGTGAGTGATTTGCTATCTCTGCCTTCACCTCTCCATCAGGAGAGGTGAAGGCAGAGATTAAATACGAATCTACCACTGAAGTCAATTCCTCATGGTCAAATTACATTGATCCATTCTTGTCAACTGATCTCGGTATAGCGGAAGCTGATTTTCCTTTTAGGCCGGATGATTATCTGCTCGGAGAGTTGCTGAACGATGTCATGCCAGAGATCCCAGGCGGGCCTGTGAATTCAGAGGTGATAGCAAATACTATATTTCTGGCCAGGGCCTGCACTTTTCCAATGATTTGGGAAAGCTTCCGCGCTAATGTGTGGGCGCGTTGGCCTTTGTACGATGAACGAGTGTTGTGGGGAGTTTTCTGTGGTTTCATGAAAGACGCTCCAGAAGAATTGTCTTCTTCTTCTTCTGAGTCAGCCCAGGACGATGAAGTGATCATAATTTCCAGTGACTGAATCATTCCTAGTGGAAGAAAAGAAAAATACATGGATGTCAATTACATTAGGCCTAACCGCATACATGTCATGTTAATTGCGTTAATGTTATATGCTGGAAGGGGTAACGGCGTTTAATTTTTTGGTAAGAACACCTCTAATTGTGTGTGCTGAGAGTGTTACGATCAAGTGGAAATCTGGTTAATATCCTTTAAAGTCTATTTTTCAAGATTATTTAAGGTGTTTAAAATTGATTGTAATTCGTGGTGAGACAGTTAGGGAAGCTTTGTTGATTTAGCGAACAGAACACTCATAATATGATGAAACATGATTAATTGCTAATGTAGAAAGGCCATGTTTTATGAACTTGATTTTAAGTTAACGAAGGCTTAAAGTAAAGCTTTTTATGTGATTTTTAGATTATGATGAGTTATGAACTTGATACTAGTGTATAAACTAAAGACTTTAAGTTAACCAAGGCTTTTAAGTAAACGAACGTTTTCATGTGATGAGTATAAACTTGATACTAGAGCTCAAGGTAAAGACTTTAAGTTAATGAAGACTTGGGTGATAATTAGGTGATGTTATAATGTGACGATTTCTAACTTTAGTATTGAATGATCGTTTAATCGTCATGTTAATCTAGCTTAGGATCGAATATGTTTCATTTTATTGTCCGAAGGGACTTCGGAATTGTCGTTGGAGGAGGATGTGGAGAAATCTCCTATTTTCCTTTATTTTAAGATTATTTTAGTGTAGTGAGTACTTAGGTAAGGTCATTAGGTACTTAGGTAAGGTCATTAGGTACATAGTTGAAGAGGTCGTTAAGTGCATTTTTGGTTAACTTTAACCGGTTAAGTTTATTTCGGTTAACTTGGGCGGTTAACTTTTGGGTTATCTTAACCGGTTAATACGTGGTCTATTTGGGCGGTTAAGTTTGGGGTTTAACCAGGTAGTATTCTTATGGGTTTTCTTGGTAAAGGTTTTTGAGATGTTAACCTCTGGTTCATGTGGCGGTAATGGGAGGTTAACTTTAAGAATTTAACCACATGTATTTCATTGCTTAACCGGTCCATTTGTTTAACCAGAACTTCATATAAAAGGGGCGCAATTTCTCAACTAAGAAAACTTTAAGCAGACCGACCAGAGAGATATTTCGTTAGTCTTCATCAGAGCTTATATGTTGATTGATCGTAAAGTTGTTCTGAGTAGACATCTGCTGTTAGATAAAATAAACGTTGAACTGTTCGAACGATTGGTTGATGACTTTCGTTGCAACTAAATCTCCTGACAGACCACGGGAGTGGACCCACAGAAACATTGCTAGAAAGGGGTTGGAGGCATCCTGGTAGAGTCACCCACCCCTTCAGCAGAAGAGTCAACAGGACAGAACCCGGTCCGTCACAATATCTTTAAGAATAAACTACGTCTTTATCTGATTCAACACTTATTAGGCTACTTTAATTTTTTTCATTCGGTGTGTTAGTTAGCCTAAGTTAGGTAAGCCATTTCCTGATTATCAAAGTATTCCTGTAACTGCATGAACTTGCTGTCATGCGTTAGGCCTACTGTGACCAGAGCTCGAGGGTACGCGTATACCCTAAAATAGAATACGTTAAAATACGTACGTACCTTTCAAAAAAGAATACGCGTATGGTACGTATCATACACGAAAATGTTATTTATGGTTTGTTTGCTTAAATTAAATTGAACGTTCTTAGAATGAGCAATGACGTGGTTAACGTATTTTTGTATTGTTTACGTACCCTAAAATAAGGTACGTTAAAAAACGTACGTACCTTTAAAAAAATAGAATACGTATGGTACGTACCCTCGAGCTTTGACTGTGACTTTCTATAATATTTACAATTACTAGGTGACCCTATTAGCGGGATTCTTCATCTCCTCTGGTCTCCCCTTTGGAAACCCCTATAATTAATGTAAATTACTGCCATTATTATTGAACTATGTTGGTACAGGAAATAAACTGAATTGAGAAAAGTAGCTGCAGTTATGAATGATGACATCGAGAGACTTGCAATATTCCACTTGAGCACAGCCAATACACACATATTATAAATAGCCCAAAATATTTTAAACGTAGTAGTCGCTAGTCATTATTAGAGCAACAAGTACAATAGAAATCTAGTCCACTGTGACGTTGAGGACTTGAGATGGAGATTTTTTATTTTCTGAAGCTGTTAACTGGTCAGAAGTCAGGATTTGGTTAAAGCAAACTTTCGACAAGATAACCTGCTCTTTCTGTGTTTTACAATTCAATTAGCCATACAAATAGCTTTGTAAGCTAAAAAGATTTCTAAAATTATAATTGGTGAAAACATTTTGCGGGGAATGTGATGTAGTCCTGCTGGGTTGGGTGGGGATGTGGAGAAACCTGCGGGGATAGGGCGGGGATGGGGGAAAACATGCGTGATGGTGCGGGGATAGTGCGTGGATGAGGAAAACTTGTTGTGGTGCGCGGATGGAGACGAGATTGTCTCCCATTCTCACTCCTTACTAGACAGAGAAGACGCCATCTGCGTCCTCACACCGCTACGTAGTACCACATAAATCTATTAAATTTTCCAGGTATGCTTATTCACGGCCAGCAATCAGATGAAGTTCATGCCTTTTATTTATGTCGCCGCCATCTCGAAGATGAAGGCATGATTGGCTCCATTCTCTTAAAATCGGTTTGTGAAGTCCAGAGGTGTGCTGGAGCAGAGCAGTTGGGTTCACTCCCATCCTTTGACTTGGCTACACGCCTTTTGGGAAATTTTTTAAAATGTTCATCAATTATTTTGCAAATGTACTTAAATTGTCTTGACCTTGGTCGTTGAACTTCTGTTGTCTTCGTAACTTTCGGGGTGTCAGCTATATTCTCCTTTCTCGTTCTTCATGAGTCAGGCTGATGAACAAGCTTCTTACTAGGCCTACAATGTTCGTTAATTTCTGCACGGAGCTCAGATGCAAAATTTACATCTAAGATGCAAGCAGAAATTAAAGCACACTGGAGCAAGAAAAATACTATGTAATTTAATTGCATAGTATTTTTCTGTATCAGAACGTTTCAAACTGCAATTCACCTGGAAAAGTGCTCCAGCACTATTAAAACAAATCGTAATTAATGTTATCTCCTGATTACAAAAGCACTACTGAAAAGGTAAGCGCGGCTGCGCGGGACACCAACTTACTCGATAGCGTTTTGCTTTGTCACGTTGTGTGTTTGCCACTGGCCTGGGATTAGGCCTACTTAGGAAGAAGATGCGATTGTTACTTGCCAGAGAGATAAAGAAGCTGAGGAGGAGTAAAGCGCAATAGGACGAGAAAGCGGAGGGTATTAATATCTTTTACCGTGATGCAAATTACTTACTTATTTTAGGAACTCCTGCTTTGAGAGATAACATTCTAGTTTATGCTAGTCTGAGGCGGCCATTTTTCATAATTATGAATAGACGATGATCGGCCGTATGGTAGACGACGGAAAGGTAGCCTAGAATACATCAATTGTTGTTGAACGACATAATAAATTATAAATTTCAATTAGATTAAAGAAATCTGATAAAATTAATCTTTTCATCCTGTTTTCTCCATTGAATCAAAGCTCCTTTTAGCTCAGTTTACAATGCCCGCTCACTGTGTTTAGGGCTTTAGGCCTACGTCTCTTCTGGAATTAGCAGAGATTTCAGAAGAGTTAAAATAACACTTATAGAAAAACTTTTTTACCGGTACTCCTTGGAAAGCACTTAAAAGGGATCCTTTTTAATTGACAGAGGTAAACCCGTAGTTTAGGTTGCTAAATTATTTTATATCGTCAAGTTGCAATGGAAGCTGGATTAAGGAAAAACATTGTTTCAAAAACTCGAAGTGGGATTGATGAAACTATTTCTGTCTTTAAATGGAAGTTGGATCTATGGAAATAATTTTTACCGTAAATAGAAGCTGGATTGATGAAACTTAGTTTTTGATGCAATAGAAGCCGGAATAATGAAAATAATTGTTTCTGTAAGTCGAAGCTGGACCCATGACAAAAGTTCTTTGCTTACATAAAAGTTCCATTGATGAAAAATATTTTTCTAGTTAAATAGAAGTTGGGTCATTTTTGTCATTAAATGGAAGCTGGATTGATTAAAAAAATTCTCGATGAAATGGAAGCGGGATTGATTATAGTTATGATAGACATAGTTAGAGTGCTTACTTACCAACGTCAAATACGGCATTGAAGACATTAGAATAATTTAGCAACCTAAACTACGGGATTACCTTGACAGAAACATCAAATATCTACTCTTTGGCAGCTGCCAAACTGAATTATTAAAATTAGTTCACTAACTGCACCCCACTTGTAGGAGATCATCAGCACTGCCGAGTAATATAAATTGATATCGCTAAAAATTCATACATGCGAAATGTGCCATTAGAACATACGTCATATTGTTTTATCGTCGTGGTTTGTTGTTAGATCGAGAGAATTTTTGACGAGAAGCTTTTGAAAATAAATATAGATATGTAACTACATCTATGAATACATCTCGACTAGTTTCACAGACTGCTCTTCTCTATTATCTTCAGACGATGACGATGGTCTTGGCATCACAAATCAACATTCAGTTGTGGATGACTCCGGTTTTGAAATTATGCTACTTGAGCAATATTTACCATATCAAATCCCCACTCTGCCCATGACTTTCGCAAGTGGACTCGAGATCTTCTCGTGAAGTTGAAAATTGAAACCTAACTGACATAAATACCAAAAACATAACGCCATAGACTTGCTAGAAATACACGTTTTTGAACATGTTTTCCCCTTGTCGAATGTCGCAATATGCGTGGAAAAGTTCATAATGAAGAAAAACAAATCAAATGTGAAGTTTGTTCCAGAACTTTTGCAGAGATTTACAGACACAAAATCCATACAAGAATCCACAATTTAAGTCCCAGTGCATTTGCACAGAAATCTCGAAATCTGGAAAGCCATACAAGAACCCACACTGGAGGAAAGTCATACAAGTGCAATTTATGCTATAAGGCACAAAAGAATAATATGGATCATCATAAAAGATTCCACACTGGAGAAAAACCATACAAATGCAAATTATGCCCTAAAGCTTTTGCATATAAAAATGTTCTAGACAATCATACAAGAACCCACACTGGAGAAAAGCCATACAAGTGCAATTTATGCTATAAAGCATTTGCAGAAAAGAATAACCTGGATCGTCATGAAAGAATCCACTCTGGAGAGAGACCATACAAATGCAAATTATGCCCTAAAGCTTTTGCATATAAAAATGTTCTAGACAATCATACAAGAACCCACACTGGAGAAAAGCCATACAAGTGCAATTTATGCTATAAAGCATTTGCAGAAAAGAATAACCTAGATCGTCATGAAAGAATCCACTCTGGAGAGAGACCATACAAATGCAAATTATGCCCTAAAGCTTTTGTACATAAAAATGTTTCAGACAATCATACAAGAACCCACACTGGAGAAAAACCATACAAATGCAAATTATGCCCTAAAGCTTTTGTATATAAAAATGTTTCAGACAATCATACAAGAACCCACACTGGAGAAAAACCATACAAATGCAAATTATGCCCTAAAGCTTTTGTATATAAAAATGTTTCAGACAATCATACAAGAACCCACACTGGAGAAAAGCCATACAAGTGCAATTTATGCTATAAAGCATTTGCAGAAAAGAATAACCTGGATCGTCATGAAAGAATCCACTCCGGAGAAAAACCATTCAAGTGCAGTTTATGCCACAAAGCATTTGCACGGAAGTTTAATCTTGTTTATCATACAAGAATCCACACGGGAGAAAAGCCATACACATGCAAATTATGTAACAATGCTTTTGCACATAAGAATGTACTAGACAATCATACAAGAACCCACACTGGGGAAAAACCATACAAGTGCAGCTTATGCTACAAAGTATTTGCGCAGAAGAATAGTCTGGCCGATCATACAAGAATCCACACTGGAGAAAAACCATACAAGTGCAATTTATGCCGCAAAGCATTTGCACTGAAGATTACTCTTGTTCGTCATACAAGAATCCACACTGGGGAAAAACCATACAGGTGCAATTTATGTCAAAAAATATTTGCCACGAGAAATGCTCTGGACTGCCATAAAAGAACCCACACTAAACAAAAACCGTACAGGTGCAATTTATGTAACAATGCATTTGCACATAATAGCCATCTGAAAAACCATACAAGAATACATAGCGAAGAAAAACCATACATTTGCAAATTGTGTGACAAAGGATTTAGGAGTGTGAGTTCCTTGGATTACCATAAAAGAACCCACACTGAAGAAAAACCGTACAGGTGCAATTTATGTAACAATGCATTTGCTCAGAAGAGTCATTTGAAAAACCATACAAGAACCCATACAGGAGAAAAACCATACATTTGCAAATTGTGTGATAAAGGATTTAGGAGTGTGAGTTCCTTGGATTACCATAAAAGAACCCACACTGAAGAAAAACCATACAAGTGCAATATTTGTCAGATAAGATTCTCACATAGGAGTCATCTGGAAGGCCAAACCGGATCCTACAACAGAAAGAAACCATACACATGCAATTTATGTGAGCAAGCATTTATGAATAAGAATAATCTAGAGCAGCATTCAATATTTAGACCTTTTGGATGTGGAATGTGTGACGAAATGTTTGATATTGAAAAGGAATTTCTGGAGCATTGCTATCATCACTATTGTGATTCTCCACAGAAAGATACATTTCTTGAAATATTTGAAATTCGTCTGTTCAGTTACCTCAAACATAGCAATCAGATTAGTTCATAAGTCTGAACGCTCTAGTTTTTTAAGCATTTGTTAGTAGTCCATTCATATTTCATCCGTGCCTAGGTTTAAGAAAAGTTAAGATATACATCCAGTTGTTCATGTTTTCCTGTAATTTTAATTACCGTATTTAAAGTTTTCGACTATTTTCTTATTTACCTATAACCATTTGACTTTGATAGTGCGAATTTCCCGTCTTATTCAACTATAATTATTGTCTGGAGGATGTTAATCCTTGAGTTACGGGGGCTTTCTATGACGATGTCCAGAAATGGGATGCGGGTCACCCAAACTAAGGCTGCATCGGACAGTCAGGGTAATGCTCAATGCGGACGTAGGCCCTACGCATCTAAATCTGGTACAGTTTTTCTTCTGCACAACCTCTGCATAAAGCACCCATTTCAGACAGGAGGCCCTCTGCACAGCGTTGTATCATAGGCCTATTAGAGACAATTGCTGGACTCTGGAATATAGTATACAATTCACCAATTCACTGTCATCCTTAAAAAAGTAAACAGTGTAACCTAATCACTGCGCTAATAGGCCGCTGAAGTATGGACACCGTCACATACGAAAAGATTGGTGGGTGATGTTACAATGGGGCCTTTATCACGGAGAGATACAAAGACATGCGAAAATTCACGAAAATATCGATAGATCGCTAATGTCTAGGCTTAGGCCTGTATTATGTTATTCGCTTGGGTTTCTTCGTATTCTTTTGTCTCTTCCGTCAGGTGTGTGCGGTCGATGAGTTCTTTACAAGATTTCTTTCTGTCTGATAGTAGGCCTATCCAGGGCAGTTCTCTTGTCCATGTCTTTTTCTGCAAGATCATGTCTTTTCTGCAAGATCTTGTCTCACGTTTTCCATCCATGTCTTTGTCTTCCTGGACTCCGTGTTCCCTCCACTCAGTGCCGGGGCTAGGGCCTCCCGAACCCCCCGGTTGGGGGGGCCTCCAGTTTGTAAGGGGCCTCAAAATTTAGCTGTTCATTATGCCTGTTTGTGACTGTTTGCTTCTGAAACCCATGCACCGAATCAGGGCGAGATTAAGAGTTCACTTATCAAAATGCACGACACAGATCAGCTGCGAAAACGTTGTTTACTTCTACGAGAAGATTGGAAACGTAGAAACAATTGAATTTCTAATGGAGCTTTCAAGTTTTGTTGCAGTAATTCGTGGAGACAATCAACTGACAACAGTGCGAGACTTTCTACAGTACCTTTATGTGAACGAACTTGATGACTTACCCAAATCTGTCAATTGCACTGAGGATTCTTCTGACCACCCCAGTAACAGTGGCTACTATAGGCCCTATAATATATAGGCTATATTAGGGCTGCGCGTTAATCGCAGTTAACGCCCGCGATTAACGCGTTAAAAAATTTGCGATTAATTATTTTAACGCAAAATTAACGCGTTAAAAATCTCTTGATAAAAAGTCTCAAATAAAAAGTCTAATAAAAAAAATTTAAGTTCTTACAATCAATATTTCTCAAATAATCCGTTATCGATTTTCGTCCTATTCTGTTGAGTCACTCAGCACTACTCTCTCTGTCTCCTACATGCGTACATTCGGTTCTCTGGTGCATGTTCTTTTCATTCGTTTGTTGACATCAAAGACACGCGTCGATTTAAAAAAAATTAAGGTTGAGCTGTGTCGAACATTGTGGAGTCAAAGAAAATACGCAAAACAGTTATGGATGAACAATTTAGATTTAAAACTGATAAAGTAGTGATCGATACTGCAACCGAGGATTTCTATACCACCGGAGTATAATTCGTCGTTGTTTTGCAACATGCCTTCTTAGTTCTTACATGTGGCTCGGAAAATCGAAGGACGGTGAATTTTCATCTGATGATGATGAGAAACCGTTGATTTCTCTGGCAAAATCAAATTCAGATACACCTCTTCCCTACGAAGATGCGCTGAAGAATGACGTGGATTGTTGTCCACTGCAGTAATGGAAGGAGCATGCTACAGTATAGCCCACAAAGCAAATATCTAGGCTAGCTTCTGCGGCCACAAATGTTCCTTCCGAACGTGTTCTCTGTCATTGCGGGACTATTTTCACTAAAATGCGAGCATTCCATGACAGCTACAGTTAAAGATTGAGACACTTGTTTTAGAATTTTGATTGAATTATTTGAATTCCAGACCCTTAAAAATAAACATAAAAAAGTCAATGAATGTGCGATTAATCGCGTTAATTTTTGCGTTAATTTTTTTAATCGTGCGATTAATCGCGATTAAAAAAATTAATCGAAATGCAGCCCTAATATATATACAGTCTCTATACTGAGTGCGGTTTCAGCACATTGAAGCTAATTAAAACATTTAATCGTTCCACCATGCTCAGCAGCAGGTTATCACACCACTGGCAATGATTTCAGTTTAAAGTGAAACTGCCCGAAACCTGAACTAGCGATTCAATGGATTGCCTCGTTCCTTTCCTCAAAATTTCACAGGGTGAAATTTGGTGGACACTCATCAAAAACTTTGAAGGTCCTCTTCGGCGTACCCCAAGGATCCATCCTAGGTCCACTTCTCTTCATTCTATACACCTCCAATAATGTCAACATTGCCTCGCAACATGGTCTTATGATCCATCTATATGCTGACGACACCCAACTCTACGTAAAGCTATATGGAAGAAACATTGGAAACATCAAAACCAAAATCGCAGCATGCACCCGTGATATTGAATCCTGGTGTGCTTCCATGCGTTTGAAACTAAATACTACTAAAACAGAACTCATCTGGTTCGACCGTCGGAACGGTGTGGATGATGATAAATCACTGAAAATACTTACCCTCGACTCAAGTTGTTCTATTCTACCTTCAGAAGTGGTTCGCAATCTTGGAGTATTGTTAGACTGCAACCTAAACATGACTCAACACATTTCCGCCATTGCCAGAGCCTGCTATTTCCACCTTCGCCGAATCAGACAAGTGAAACGTTGCCTGGATTAAACCTGCCTCCGTATTCTTACACAAGCCCTTGTCATCTCTCGCATCGACTACTGTAATTCCGTCCTATCTGGCCTCCCAACGTCGACACTACAACCCCTCACATCTGTTCTGCACGCCGCCGCTCGCCTAATAAAAGGTCTTGGCCCTAGGGATCACATCACACAATCTCTTCAACAACTACACTGGCTTCCCATTCGCGCCCGTATGTATCGCTTTCAAAATCTCCCTCCTCATGTATCATATCCATTCTAGAACCTCCCCCTCATATATGACATCCATGGTCGTGCCATGCTCTGCTTCAATTCCTAAAGGACTCATATCGGCCACGCGAGGAGACTTTACCGTTCTTCGCGAAGTTTGGAAATCGTTATTTTGCTGTCTCGGGACCTAGGGAATGGACCAGTCTCCCAGCTACAATCCGTCAATGTTCATCTGCTACTCAATTTAAATCAAAATTAAAAACTTATCTATCCTCATTAGCCTACACAATGACTAAGAACACAGCGCAACGCGCTCTCGTGCAAGACTTTGTCTTGTTAAAGCGCGTTATAAATGTCTAATTGTATTGTATTGTATTGAGCTATTGGGACGATTCACGGAAAAGAAGACAAGACGGAAAAAGTTTCTTGAGACGTGAGCTCGAGTATCGGTGCCATTTATTGGTACTTAGAATAGCCTACACTGTTGACTTTAGTCTTTAAGCTGTTGTCGGTGAAAGTGCTTGGTTAAAGAAATGACGTTCCGTCGTTCTATTTTGCAGTGTATTTATCGTAGTAATTGAGATAATTGGGGGCCTCAAGTGAGGCTTGGGGGGGCTCCAGGACCATAGCGCCGGCACTGCAGGCTCCACTTGGCGAGGTAATGCCTTTACTGGTAAAATTCTTATCAACCATGGCAGTACATTACTTTTTCTGATCCTGTCTACCAGTGTTTCCTTCTGCCCCAAATCCTTCCGTAGGCGAATACCTCATAACGAATGCTGTCTCGTTTGGTGCTCCCAACTATTCTTCTTAGCCAGCTAATTCCCGTCACTAGAATCCTTTTGTCGTCCTCCTTCCGTAGGCACCAACACTCATATCCACATCAGAACTGGAGTGACAAATGCCCTGTACAGTTTTATTTTTTGTTCTGTTGATATGATGCTCGTCTTCCACATCCTACTCAATCTGCCAAACATCGCTGATGCCAGGCCAATCATACTTTTTATGTCCGTTGTACATTGTTCGTTGTTAAGTAATTAAGGTACACAAACTCTGTGACTTGGTCCAGCTCCTCTCCATCCAATTTAACCTTCAGCTCTTTATGTTGTTTACCGATGGTCATTTTCTTATGTTTTTTCGGCTGACTTTACACAAGTTGAAATCACCTTCAATATTATTAGGCGACAACAACTTGCAATTGTAGGCCTAGGTGTGACTATAAGTATCGAAGATGAATGGCGAGACCTTGAGATTGGCGTCATTCTCTTAAAATCGGTTTGTGGAGGCCAGAGGTTTGCTGAAGCAGAGCAGTTTGGTTCACTCCCACCCATCCTCTGACTTGGCTACACGCATCTGGGGAAATTTTCTAAAATGTTGTTCAATTATTTTACATATGTTCATTAATGTTTTGATATGGGTCGTTGAGCTTCTGTTGTGTTCGTAACCTTCGGGGTGTCAGCTATCTTCGCATTCCTCGTTTTTCATGAGTCAGGCAGATGAACTGCACACTGAACAAGGTTCTTGCTACAATGTTCATTAATGTCTGCTTGTAGCATAGACATAAATTACATATTTTCTGTTCCAGAACATTTTAGTCTAGAATTTACTAACCTGGAAAAAGCTTCAGCACTCCTTACAAACAAATTCTAAGTGTATTCTCCTGATTTCAAAAGCACTAATTAAAATTTAAGCGCTGGACAACAGCTAACTCGTTAGCGCTGTGTTTTCTCAGAGGAGCTGCCCAGAGATTCCTTAGGAAAAAGTCCGCTTTCTACTTGCCAGAGGGATGAAGAAGCAGATGAACAGCAATGGTGGGTCTGGACGTGTAGGTCGAAAAAGAGTGTAAGGCGCAGGACTGAATGAATCAGGATATAACCTAATATCTTGAAGGGGTGAGACTAATTAATTGGAGTGAAAAGCCTGACGTGTGATAAATAGAGGAACCGCAAGGAGGAGCTTATGTGTTTAGATTAGGAGAAATTTTTATTAGGCTATATGGGAAGGCGTTTAATTGGTTGGGAAGAAGAAGATTCCTTGAAAAAAGCGGGACTTCGTTGTATACTGTTAACCTGAGAATAATGTTTAGCACATAGGCTACGTTAGGTGCTTCAGACAAACGATCATTGTAGCTTTAGGCTACTTAAGCGCGGGGCACCAGCTGACTCGTTAGCGCTGTGTTTCGTCAGGCCAGGGATTCGATAAGAATGAAGTCCGGTTGCCACTTGCAGAAGCAACACAGGAGAATAAAAGGTTTGAGATCTATAGGACGAGAAATAGGGGAGAATGTCCTGCATTGGGACATGTCCTGCATTGGGACAGTGGTGGTATCTAAGCCGTGGTTATATATTATCGCGTGTGGTGTCGCCCAGCGAACGTATTTTTGATGAGATAGTGATCAGGCGTCTTTTGCTGCGAATTGAAAAGCTTTGACAGAGATACTGCATATCTTCATTTTGAGGTCAAAAAAGTAACTTTTACTCTTACAGTCTCAGTCAATGCATTAAATATCTGGTGCTAATTTAGCCAAAAATTTCTGTGAACTATTTAGGACAGTATATTTCGAAGCATATGGTGAAATTTGGAGGTCATATGCATGTTACCTTTTGTATTATCTGAAAAATAGGTAACCGCAGTGTGATTCTCCTTACAGATTTTATTTTAGTTATAGTTATAGTTATAGTTAATGGTTTTTTTTATTTTAGTTATAGTTATAGTTATAGTTAGTAATATATTTTAGTTATAGTTATAGTTATAGTTAATGGATTTTATTTTAGTTAATTTTAGTTATTACTTAGTTACAATAATTAAGGTTGTAAGCAAAACTGTGCGTATTAACACGCTGTTTCACAATTTGCTCAGAGCTTTGAAAGCCTTTGAAGCATGGATGCATTCAGCTTTATGAATACACAAGTTTCCAAAGTAACTGACAAATTGCATAATAAAAATATCGCATTTTTCGTTCTCATTTATGTCGTATCGTCCATATTGCACTTCCTATTTTTATTTTTTGTATTAACGAAAATACAGATGAATTTTCGTTATTGTTATTTTCGTTATAGTTATAGTTATAGTTAATGATATTTTTTAGTTATAGTTATAGTTATCGTTAACGAAATCATTTTATTTTCGTTAACGAACATTTTCGTTATCGTTATCGTTAACGAGAATCACACTGGGTAACCACCCATTGATGGCCTGCATTGGGACATGCACTGATGGCCTGCATTAGGACATACCCAATACATGCCATTCATAGAAAATTAAACTTAAATAGTTTTGCTGTATATTTTATGACTTCAGTAGACGTATATTAAATAATATTTGGTGACAACAAAATATATATACTACAACTAACACCAAATTTATGCATTAAAATGAAAAAATTGACCCAATGCAGGACACGCTTACCTACTATAATAATAAGATTTTAATTCCTGGTGGATCTGAGGTACCTAGGGACAAATAATAATAATTTACTGTATATTTTGTGAAACAGAATATCATCTTCAACTGCAATATGAGCTGTTACACTCTATTGAACCTGATTAGAACAAGATCAGTTGCTTGACCCAACGCTCTCCAAGCAGTGTCCCAATGCAGGCCATAGTGGCCTGCATTGGGACGATTTTTTCCAGTGAGGAAAATACTAAATTTTTATGGTTTATTCTTGCAATAATGTAGTAGTATATATCACATTTGATTGATTAAACGTTGCTCTTTCTGATAATGACAACAAAATATATGCACTACAACTAATACCAATTGTATGCATAAAAATGTAAAAATTGACCCAATGCAGGACATTCTCCCCTACTGGAAGGCGGAGGATTGGATGACTCAGGATATAAAATATTCGCTGCAAATGCTCGTAGTAATCAAATGATAAGTCAACCTTCCACAGCGGTAGTCCCAAAAGAAAGTGAGTGATATTTACTAACATTTAACTTGATCTTTTTTGAACAAATAGGCCTAGCCTACCTAACTTCCATGTCTATGGAAGTTGCCCTTTTCTTCGCAAACTGGCTACCTTTTTGCTCACTGAGTTATCTCCTCAGACTAGGACTGACTAAGAACCTGAACTTTTATTTAGTGAACAATAAATTGAGTGGCATAGCCTACGTCTTTGAAATTATATAAAAATGTATGCAGGAATCTGCTTACGCCGAAATGGGCTTCGCCACACCAACTTCTGGAAGAATGTTTTGCGATATTACCGCCATGGGATCAGTTATTACTCCAAGAACAAGGTCTCACTAAATTCGTTATAGGCCTAATTATGTATTTCAGATAAGGTGGCCCCTAATACTTCACCAAGTAAAAGTTCGGTTTAGGTGGTAGGCCTAAATGTTGTGTTCGATGCAAATTGCTTACTTATTAATGCTAGGAACTTCTGCTGTTAGTCAATCCGAGTCAGAGGCAGCCATTTTCATAATAATGATCGGCCGCAGTCCGCAGACGACGGAAGTGTTACAGTAGTCTACACCAAAATTGTTTTTGAACGACATAGGCCCTATTACTTAATAAAATATTTTAAATTTCAATTAGATTAAATAAACATGATAATGTTGCGTTTTTCATCCTCCTTTCTCCATTGAATCAAAGCTCCTGTTAGCTCCAGTTTACATTGCCCTCTTTCTGTGTTTAGGCCTACATCTCTCCTGGAATTAGTAGAGATAATCTCATTTCAGAAGAGTTAAAGTAACACTTATTAAAACAAGATTTGTTCTCATTGGAAAGCACTTTAAAGAGATCATGTTTTTGACGGAAACATAAAATGTCTATTCTTTGGCAGTTGCACAACTCAGTTATTAAAATTACTACACTAACTGCACGCCACTTCATCAACACTGCCGATTAAACTAAACTGAAATCGGTGAAACTTCATACAAATTTCTTGTCAGATGTGCTTTCAGCAACACACGTCATAGCCTATTGTTCAATCGTCGTGTTTTGTGTTGTTAGATCGAGAGCATTTGTGACGAGAAGCTATTGAAAACATATAGGCTATAAATATGTAACTACATCTACGAATTCATCTCGACTAGTTTAACGGACTGCTATTCACGGCAAACTTATAGTTTCGGGAGCTGAAGTATCTTTGGGCATGCTGCGCGGACGCCGGACGGTACCAGGTTTTCTAATGACGACACTAACCCTAACCCTGATCCTTACCGACCCTCACGACGCCTAACTTGACCTTAACCAACACTCACGACGCCAGTAAACTTACGCACTATATCCTTCAGCCCCCGATTCTATAATCTTGCCCTATTCACTATCCTATTCCTAAACAATATGCAGACGATGACTATGTTCTCGGCATCACAATTCAATAATCAGTTGTGGATGACATTTGAAATTATGATTCTTGAACAATATTTGCCATATAGAATGCGCACTCAACCCATGACTGACTTTCGCTACTGGACTGGAGATCTTTCTGTAAAGTTGAAAAATTGAAACCTAATTAACTTACATCAAAAACATAGCAAAATAAACTTGAAATACAGGTAAACTTTGTAACATGTTTTCCTTTTGTTGAAGGTCTCAATATGCGTGAAAAAGTTAATAATGACGAAGAACAAATCAAATGTGAAGTTTGCTCCAGAACATTTACAAAGATTTACAGACTCAAAATCCATACAAGAATCCACAATATATGTCTCAGTGCACAGATGTCTCAGCTGGAAAACCACACAAGAACTCACACTGGTGAAAAGCTATACAAGTGCAATTTATGCTACAAAGCATTTGCACATAAGTATAATCTGGATTGTCATAAAAGAATCCACACTGGGGAAAAGCCATACAAGTGCAATTTATGCTATAAGACATTTACACGCAAGAATATTCTGGAGAGTCATAAAAGAGCACACACTGGAGAAAAACCATACAAGTGCAAATTATGCCGTAAAGCTTCTGCATATAAGAATGTTGTAGACAATCATACAAGAACCCACACTGGTGAAAAGCCATACAAGTGCAATTTATGCTACAAAGCATTTGCTGGTAAGAATAATCTGGGTCGTCATATAAGAATCCACACTGGAGAAAAGCCATACAAGTGCAATTTCTGTTATAAAACATTTGCACATAAGAATAATGTGGATCGTCATAAAAATATCCACACTGGAGAAAAGGCATACAAGTGCAATTTATGCTGCAAAGCATTTGCAGATAAGAATAATCTGAAACGTCATAAAAGAATCCACACTAGAGAAAAACCATATAGGTGCAATATATGTCACAATGCATTTGGAGAGAAGACTCATCTGGAAAGCCATACAAGAACCCACACTGGAGAAAAGTCATACCTGTGCATTTTATGTTATAAAGCATTTACAAATAAGAATAATCTGAATTGTCATAAAATAATCCACACTAGAGAAAAACCATATAGGTGCAATATATGTCACAATGCATTTGGAGAGAAGACTCATCTGGAAAGCCATACAAGAACCCACACTGGAGAAAAGTTGTACAAGTGCAATTTATGCTATAAGACATTTACACGCAAGAATATTCTGGAGAGTCATAAAAGAGCACACACTGGAGAAAAACCATACAAGTGCAAATTATGCCGTAAAGCTTTTGCATATAAGAATGTTCTAGACAATCATACAAGAACCCACACTGGTGAAAAGCCATACAAGTGCAATTTATGCTACAAAGCATTTGCAGGTAAGAATAATCTGGGTCGTCATATAAGAATCCACACTGGAGAAAAGCCATACAAGTGCAATTTCTGTTATAAAACATTTGCACATAAGAATAATCTGGATCGTCATAAAAATATCCACACTGGAGAAAAGGCATACAAGTGCAATTTATGCTGCAAAGCATTTGCAGATAAGAATAATTATAATCTGATACGTCATAAAAGAATCCACACTAGAGAAAAACCATATAGGTGCAATATATGTCACAATGCATTTGGAGAGAAGACTCATCTGGAAAGCCATACAAGAACCCACACTGGAGAAAAGTTATACAAGTGCAATTTATGCTACAAAGCATTTGCATATAAGAATAATCTGATTCGTCATAAAAGAATGCACACTGAAAAAAACCAATACAAATGCAAATTATGTCAAGAAGCTTTTTCACGTAAGAATGTTCTAGACAATCATACAAAAACCCACACTGGAGTAATGTCATACAAGTGCAATTTTTGCCACAAAGCATTTGCACAGAAGATTACTCTTGATTGTCATACAAGAATCCACTCTAGAGAGACACAGTACAAGTTCAATTTATGTCACAAAATAAGTGGGGTTAGGAGTGCTCTGGAATGCCATGAAAGAACCCACACTGAAGAAAAAATACATAAATGCAATATTTGTCAATTAAGATTCTCACAGAGCAGTTATCTGGAAGGCCAGACTGGACCCTACACCAGAAAGAAACCAGATAAATGCAATTTATGTGAGAAAACATTAATGAATAAGAAAAATCTAGAACAGCATACAGAAACCAACCCTAGAGAAAAAAAAAGCAGGTGCAATTTATATAGAAAGGACTTTGCACATGCAGAAGACTCGTCTCGAATGTCATACGCGAACCGTCACTGCAAATAAGCTATTCAAGTGTTATTTATGCACCAAAGCATTTGCATGGAGTGATGCTTTACAACGTAACATGATAAAAGACAATGGGGTAAACCCATTTAAGTGCACTTTATGTAACAAAGCATTTGCAAAGATTGCAGATCTGAACAACCATTTAAAATTCCATAGTGATGAAAAATTATGTGAAATTAAAGTAAGTGAAAGCGTTGTGCTAAGTAATACGTATGACACAAAAATGCCATGAAAGTACTATGCATGAGAATGCCATTTTATGTACTGTATCTGAGAAGTGTGTTCATAGAAAACAGTTGTCAACTACAGAAACCAAGCAAGATCTTTCTGGGCAGAGGAAGAATCCAAGTCAAGTTATAAAACGATTTTCTGTAGATCGTTCTAGTCTAATCACTGATGATGTTGCTCTTTCAATATTTAGACCATTTGGATGTGGAATGTGTGACGAAATGTTTGAAATTGAAAAGGAATTTTTGGAGCATTGCTATCATCACTATTGTGATGCTCCACAGAAAGATACATTTCTTGACATATTTGAACTTCATCTGTTGAGTTACTTTCCTCAAACACAGAAATCAGATTAGTTCATAAGTCTTTGTGCCAATCTGCTGGTTTTATGCCATTTTAGTTTTTTTAAGATTTGGTAGATAGTAGTGTATTCATTTAATCAGTTCCTATAACCAGTTATTGTTCATGTTTTCCTGTAATTCTTTTATTATTTGAAAGCTTTCGACTATTTTCTTATTTACCAAATGGCGTTGATATTGCGGGATTACAGTGTTATGTAACTATAATTATTGTATTGAAGATGTTGTTCCTTGAGTTACAGTGGGCTGTATATAAACGATGTCCACAAATGTTAAGAGGGATACCCAAATGAAGTCTGCACGGGGATATTGAGGGTAATGCTCAACACAGACGTTTGCATCTGAATCTGGTACAGTTTTCATCTGCACAATCTGCATAAAGCACCCATTTTAGACAGCATGCACTCTGTACAGCGTTCTATAATATAGGCCTAGAGACAATTGCTGGACTGTGCAAAACTTGAGTTACAGTGGGCTGTCTATAAACGATGTCCACAAATGTTAAGAGGAATACCCAAATGAAGTCTGCATGGGGAGTGTACTGAAAAAGATCTTGCACTATCTTTCCAGTCTTGGTGGTAGCGGTGTTATGTGGCTGAGCGCAGGCTGAGTATAGGCGTGGGTTAAATCACGCAGAGACACACGACGAGACACTTCACTTCGTTTGACGAAAATTCTTTGACAATATTTAGAACGTATAATTGTATAGAACGTATTTACAGAACAGTATATTATAGGCTCATCGTCGGAGTCAGGTCCTCGTTGAGAGGTCCGCCGTCGCAGTCCTCCGATCCTGCTCTCCTCTTCCTATCTCCTCCACTCCCCGAATCCGCCCGCAGAATGCTCTCTCTTCCGCTTTTCCCTGTCTTCCCTATCGCCACCGCCTGTCAATCAATTCTTTCGCCCCCCAACCGCGCCCTGCAGTTCGTTCCCTCTTGCCTTGCTCTGCTATCTGCCTTCTCTCCCCTTCGCCCTTTGACAGGCGTGGCCTTCGCCTCCGCTCCCCTAAGTATGTCGTCAGCTGTCGGCTGTCAATCATTTCTCATACTAATACAATGCAATCTTAAAAGTTCAAGAGTGTTAGATCAAAAACATAATGGAAACTTTATAATAAAATCTAAACTAACATATATTAATCTAATGTCATCGTGGCAGCATCTCACTACAGGGAGATTGAGGGTAATGCTCAACACAGACGTTTGCATCTGAATCTGGTACAGTTTTCATCTGCACAATCTGCATAAAGCACCCATTTTAGACAGCAGGCACTGTGTACAGCGTTCTATCATAGAGGCCTAGAGACAATTGCTGGACTGTGCAATATCAAATTCACCTCTAGCACCCTCATCTTTAAAAACAAACAGTTTAGCCTAATCTCTGCCCTAATAGTCCTCTGGAGTTTGGACATTAAAAATGATTCGTGGGTGATGTTGCTATAGCATCTTTATCACGGAGAGATACAAAGACAAGCGAAAACTCACGAAAAGATCGAAAGATCGCTAATGTCTAGGTCAAAATGTTAATCGGTTGGGTTTCTTCTTTTCTCTCTACAGTATGCCGTCGATGTGGTCTTTACAGGATGGCTCCAATTCGTTCTGTCTCTAATATTATCCAGGGCCGTTCTCGTGTCCATGTTCTGCAAGATCTTGTCTCTTGCACGTTTTCCATCTATATCTTTTTCTTCCTCGACTCCATGTTCCCTCCACATGGCAATATAATGCCCTTGCTGATAATCTTATCGTCCATTCTTTCTACATGACCAAACCATGTCAGTCTTCTTTTTCTGATCCTGTAGATACCAGTGTCTACCTCTGTCCTAACTCATTCAGGATTAACTCATTACGAATCCTGTCTCGTCTGGTCCTTCCCGGTATTCTTCTTAGACAGCTCTTTCCCGTCATTAGAATTTTTTCGTCCTCCTTCCGTAGGTACTACCGTACTAGCACTCGGATCCATACATAAGTATTGGAGTGACAAATGCCCTGTACAGTTTAATTTTTTTTCTTGTTGATATGCTGCTCTTCCACATCCTACTCAATCTGCAAAAAGTCGCTGATGCCAGGCCAATCGTATGTAGTTTTTGACGTGTTACCGACTTCGATCCGACGTGGGTAGTTATCTCTCTCTCTGTCTGTCTGTCTCTGTATGTCTCTCTCTGTCTCTGTCTGTCTCTCTGTCTCTGTCTCTGTCTCTGTCTCTGTCTCTCTGTCTGTCTGTCTGTCTGTCTCTCTCTCTCTGCTCTCTCTGTCTCTCTCTCTGTCTGTCTCTGTCTGTCTGTCTGTCTGCCTCTCTGTCTGTCTCTGTCTGTCTCTGTCTGTCTGTCTGTCTCTCACTCTCTCTCTCTTCTCTCTCTCTGTCTCGCTCTCTGTCTCTGTCTGTCTGTCTCTGTCTGTCTGTCTGTCTCTGTCTGTCTTTCTCTCTCTGTCTTTCTCTTTCTGTCTGTCTCTCTGTCTGTCTGTGTATGTCTGTTTGCCTGCCTGTCTCTGTCTCTCTGATTATATTTAACAATAAAACATTTCGTGGTAAACGGGCTTCTTAGTTTTTGAACCTATAATTTCCAGCGAGTTTCAAGCTTTAGAAGAGATGCTGTACAAGTGCTCATTTATTCACGAATACCATTGAAGAATCGATTACCGATTCAGTTAAAAGTAAGCGCACATGTATACATGTAGGCTACGCTAGACTAGTTCTGAGAAAGTTTATATTTACTCATATCAAACATTGCAGAGGCAGGATTCATGCTATGGTCTGGTAATTGTAATTGTAATTGTAATCGAACATTTATATAGCGTGTAATTGTAATCGAACATTTATATAGCGCCGCTCAGAAATCAGCAGCGCTCTTGACCTGCGTCAGTGCCTGAATTAGGGAAACAAAAAGTCTTAAGACGTCTACGGAACTGGGAAGGAGAGAGGGCTAGTAACTCAAAACGAAGAGACTGGGGAAGAGAGTTCCAAGCTGATGGGCCAATACGGGCAAAGTACCTAGAGTGGACCGTAGCAGAGCGCATGCGAGGGACAACCACAAGGCCACGGGTCGAAGATCGCAAAGAGGCCCTCGCAGGTAAGGAGGAGACAAATGTGCAAAAAGACCTCAGGTAGGATGAGGCCACCCCAACAAGGCAGTCACGCATGAGGGAAAGGATTTTGACGTTTACCCGCTGTTGGATAGGTGAATATAGGTAACAACCCACAGCAAGTGGCTTTGACCTTCTAAACTTCACAGTATCTTTTGTTTAGAATTGTTTTCGTCGTCGTCATCACCACCACCACCACCACCATCATCAGAGCTATGCATGGTCCGTGGGTTTTGCAGAACATTCAGCTTTTCGTTGAACAATATTCTGTACTGGCCTTTTTCAGATTAAATTTCAAATGATAACGATTACAAACACTTATTGAGCCCACCCAGCAGCTAGGCTAACGAAGTCTCATTCACCGTGTTCAAAGGTCCGAGCCGTATGAAGCGTGGGCAGCAAACTCATTTTACAGAAGATCCTACTAAAGGAGAACCTTGTCCTCCCTATCATGGACCTCCGTAGTGATTCTCTGACAAATAGGCCTAGAGTATAACTGCATGGTGTCGCGATCTAACTGGGACAGTAAATAAACAAACACATGAATGGCTGCTACTGACAAAACATGGAGAAAGCAGAGAAAGTAGTGTAATCATAGGCCATTAAGAAAATAAGCAATGTCTTAATTAACAAGGGCTGTCTTTTAAATACAGTATACGAGAGAACGCACGTATAGCGCCTAATTTCTATGCCATTCAGGTAGCATTCCGTAGCTAGTCCCACACAAAATCACAATTAAAGCTCTCACAAGGATATTAAACAAATTACTTTCCAATACAGTTTGAATAACTTCAAGTGCTGCATTTAAAGTAGCACCAGCACTCCAGCAGCATTAAGTGTCAAGTACATGTGGACCAACAAAACAGCTCTTCGCTGGAAATTATTGTTCTTCTCTTGAAGACATCGAATAACGTGTTTGCGTAGGCCTACCCAGCGTTGAACAATAGTCCTCCAGGTCATAACAAAGAGGCGCTGGCCGAAATGCTATAAATTCAGAATACAGCACAGAGACGTCAATTGTCTCGGAAGCCAAGACGACGTTTGGCAATACCTGAAGAATACAACGTAGACGGAATCAGACCGAAGAAGACCTGGTCAACAGAAACATCATACAACACGGTAAGTCGCATCAAATAGTTCGCTCTTAAAAGGACATCATAGTATCTAAGTGTACATACATAATATGAAGTTGCCTTTCGTCTGACGCTGCAGTTGCTGAAGGTCGAATAGAGTTCATTTATCTTCTAACTACAGTTTTTCGCTCTTTAGTCGGCGATTCCTTTACTGACCCCAGGAATTGATCATAATGGTGGTGACTATATGACGAATATATTGGTGCATCTATACTCTAGCATAGGGTTGATTAAATTGTGCATCCTTTTGTAAAATGTAGTTGTCGGCATAGCCTATTAGGCCTACTCCAGTATTGTAGTCGCTAAGATGACCACAATCAGGCAGAAAATCTTCTATTAGACATCTTTCCAAGAGTCTGCAAGTTAAAACAAATGACCTAAGTCTATTGTAAATCTCGTTCATCCCCTCAAATAAAAAACATTGGACTTGACTATCAAGCTGATATGTCTCTCATTAGGACGTTGTTCAACTCCCAGACATCCTCTGTGGCTGATCCGAAGTTTTAGGTTTCACTCTCCAATCCTATGCGTTCTACTAGTCCCTTACTTCGACTTTTCCTATTTAAGTTTTGCATGAAGACTAACTTTAGGCTTATAATGTACTTCAATGGACTTGAATCTTTAGGCAGACCTACATTTTCACATGAAGCGCCCATAGACTGATGCGGTGTGCTGCGTGTGCAGTTTAACCAGAACAGATCAGCAATGACCAAGTCATTATCACAATAGGTTAGGAGACCATATCAGACAGATGGGAATTGTGGCCGTTTTGTACCTGCTCATTATAACTAACTTATTAGGCAAAATCTCTTTTTCGATCAACTTAATTTCCCATTCAAACAATAGGTCTAAGCATCCTATCTGCTTAAGATTCAATGGAATTGTTTCTGGTTACAGAACAGGCCAGTGAGACCTATAAAAATGAAGTCCATCACAGCTACTTTGGCCGTGATAGTGCTACTGAATGCTATTTTCATACAAAACTTGGACGCCCAGAGTCTGACTCAGCTTTACAATTCCAAAGTGGTGTCGGCCCAACGATATCTGCGTCCGCTTGATTTCAGTGCTCCACAGTGGATCAAGAAAATACTCCCCAAGCATTGCGGAGTAGTGGTTACTCTGGCGAATGGAAAGCGTTGGTTAGTCCAAAAGGGAGACGGTTACGGCAAAGCAAGTGAAACAGTCGTTGTGAGTACCAGTCAGATGTCTTCCGTGTGGACTGCGAAAGATTCTAAACGTATTCGATCCTCAACGGTTGGCGACTACGTGAGAGCCGGCGGAAAGAAATACGACATGATCACCGACAACTGTATTCACGCATGCTTCAGAATGATGAGACTGTCTTAAAATTTACATAAATGAAGACTTCATACAAACATAGACCTACATAGCCTACGCACATTAAACGATGCATAGGCCTAATTGGGTTTCGTGAAGCTGTAAACTGGTCAGAAATAGTCTGAGTTGCCATAGGCGGAGACTTGGTCTTGGGTTTGGGGGGACCGGCGAAGGAGCGGCGAAGGACGATCGGCGAGGCGCGCAGCGCCGAGCAGGGGGGGAGGGTTTGGGGAGGGGATGTGCCCCTCCCATCTAAAATTTTTGAATTTCCACACTGTAATGGTAGCATTTTAAGCTGTCATCTGAACAAAATTGCTCTATTATTTGAGTGCTGATAAGAACCAGCTGTCACTCGTAGCTATTATTATTATATTCATGAAATATTTCAGAAATATTGGGAGGGATATAAGCAGCTCTGTCCCCCCACCTCAAGTTTTGGGGGGACCGTCCCCTGTCCCCCTAAGTCTCCGCCCCTAGGAGTTGGTTAATGTAGGCCTAAGCTTTCGACAATAATCATAA
The DNA here is from genome assembly GCA_020284085.1 of Aporrectodea caliginosa. NCBI lineage: Eukaryota > Metazoa > Annelida > Clitellata > Crassiclitellata > Lumbricidae > Aporrectodea > Aporrectodea caliginosa. Next base: position 2,974,878 of record JACEVL010000085.1, on the reverse strand, counting down.
CCTGTTTTTGTGTGTTTTATTAATTCAAACAGCAATACAAATAGCTTTGCAAGCAAGAAATGTTTTATTTTTATTTTTTACGGGTGAACGTTTTTGCGGGGAATGTGATGTAGTCGTGCTCGGTTGGGGTGAGGAAGCGGAGAATACCTGCGGGGATGGGACGGGGATGGGGAGAAAACATTCGCGGATGGTGCTGGAATGGGTAGGACTTACTTGTTGTGGCGCGGGGGATGGGATCGAGATTTTATACCTGTGTCACTCCCTACTAGACAGAGAAGACGGCATCTACGTCCTCAAACCGGTATGCGGCTCCCTTCCCCTATGAAGTTATCCAGTTATGCCTCGATCTTGACGGCCAAGTCAGTTGAAGTTCATGCCTTTTATATAAGAGGTCGACATCTCGAAAATGAATGTCTTCACAATCATAAAGTCGGTTTGTGGAGGTAAGACATTTGTTGGAGCTGAACAGATGGGTTCACTTCCATCCTCTAAAGTGGCTACACGCATCTGGGGAAATGTTTAAGATGTTCATCAAATTTTTGTAAATGTTCATTAGCCTAATTGTCTTGATTTTGGTCGCTGAGCTTCTGTTGTCTTCGTAGCCTTCGGGGTGTCAGCTATCTTCGCCTTTCTCGTTCTTCATGAGTCAGGCTGATGAACTCCCCACTGAACAAGCTACAATGTTCGTTAATTTCTGCATGGAGCTAAGATGTAAATTAGGCCTAAACAGTAGGCCTATATTTCTGTAGCAAACGTTTCTGGCTACAACACATCTGGAAAGTAGGCCTACTGCAGCACTACTTAAAAACAAATCCTAGTTATAATCTCCTGATTTCAAAAGCGTTACTTTAAAGTTAAGCGCGGAACACAGCTAATTCACTAGCGCGGTGTTTTGTCAGAGGAGCTGCTGGGTAGGGATCCTTAGGAAAATGTCCGGTTGCCACTTGCCAGAGAGACACAGAAGCAGAGGAACAGTAAAGGACGGTCAATAGGACGAGAACTATTGGAAGGCGGAGGACCGGGTGAATCAGGATATAATATCTTGAAGGGGTGAGACTATAGTCTAGCTATGACGGGTGATAAAGAGAGGAACCGCAAAGAGGAGCCAATGTGTTTAGATTAAGAGATAGGGCCTATACGGGAAGGCTTTGAATTGATTTGACAAATCGGATCTTCGTAGTAAGGTACAATAGGCTGAGAACAATGTTTAGCACTTTCGTTAGGTGCTTGAGACACACGATTGCACACAAAAGGACAACAGAGGAACGGACATAATTATCTTCTACCACTTCTGTTCCGATGTCCTTCAATGCAGACATTTTGAACACATTCAAAGCTTCGCTGAAAATGCACATCGCAACCAAATGATAAGAGACTGAGCCAAAGGGTAGCCAGTTTTTGAAGAAAAGGGTAACTTTCCAAAGTTTCAAGAGACACGGAGAAACAAGTCCTATTTGTTCAAAAAGAACAGGTTCGACCTCTCACAGCGGTAGTCCACCGGAAGTCAGTGATATTTACTAAGAACCGGAACTTTTAATCAGTGAAGACTAAAATTATATGAAGTGTACGCAAGAATCTGCTGAAGCCGAAATGCGCTTCACCACACCCATTTTGGGAGGAATTATTTTGCGAAATTGCCGTTTCTACTGTTTGCGCAGTGAAATCAATTACCACAACAAGAAGAATTTGCGAATATTTTTATCTTTATTTCATGTATAAACGTGGCCCTTTAACTCTTCACCAAATGAAAGTTTTTTCTTCGTAAATATTGTGGTCGATGTAAATTACTTACTTATTTTAGGAACTCCAAAATGTAAGAGGTAGCACTCCTCTTTACTAAAATCTTTGCTCTATTCTATCCGAGTCATGATCCGAGTCATATCGATGATCCGAGTCAAGGACCAATATACACAGGACTGGAATCTCCTTATGTAAGCGCGTTGGATAGAAAATGGCGTCCCATGGAGCCTGGCCACCTAGCGACAAAGGTGTAGAACTTCGTATTTATCATGCTAAACGCCTATCTCCGTAGTTTAGATTATTTAACTGAAAGTCATTAAAAATATCTTTATATTCATTATTATTTATCTTTCTTTGTTCCTTAGAAACTGAAAGAAAAAATAATTCTGATTTGTTTTCCTCAAATTCGTGCAATTAATCGCTGAACAACACATCGGGTCGTCCATGCTTTTTATGTCTAGAGACCCTTCTTACACCCGCATCGCCAGGTGGCGCCAGGCTCGTATCCTTAAACCGGAAGTACACGATATTTTCAGGAGTAACCAATCCTTTAATATAGAATCCTCGGATCCGAGTCTAAGGCGGCCATTTTTTTTAAACTATGGTAATCGGCCACAGAATACGGAAAGGTAGGATGCATCAATTGTTGTTGAACGACATAATTATTATTTAATAAATTTTAAATTTAAATTATATTAAAGAAGTCTGATAAAACTGATCGTTCATCCTGCTTTCTCCTTTGAAACAAAAGCTCAGGACTGTTAGCTCCAGTTTAAATTGCCCTCTCTATGTGTATAAGCCTACATCTCTCCTGGAATTAACTGAAATAATATCATTTCAGAACAGTTAAAATAACACTTATAAAACAAGATTTTGTGCTCGTTGGAAAGCACTTACAAGAAATCCTTTTTTATTGTAAGGAACAAAATATCTCTTCTTTGTAAGTTGCAAATTCAATTTTGAAATTAGTACACTAACTGCACGCCACTTTTAGGAAGTTCATGAGAACTGCCGAGTAATGTAAATTGATTTTGCTAAAGCTTCATACAAATTTCATGTCAAATTGGCTTTTAGCACCTACGTCCTACTGTTGTATCGTCGTTGTTTGTGTTGTTAGATTGAGAGCATCTGTGACGAGAAGCTCATGAAAATATATATAAATATGTGACTACATCTACGAAGACATCTAATAACTATGATCTTCGTTTGTTACCTTGCAATGACACACCGCAGGTGTCGAATTTCACTGTTTGGCAGCCATGCAAGGCGCTCATCGCAACCTAATGCTATTTTACCGACGCCACCTGACGAGTGAAAGACTGAGTCGACCTTTGGGAGGGTAGCAGGAAGCGATCCCGCATCTGTGCTGATCTTCTGCTCTTTTTGCCAGAGTGTTACAATTGCATTAAAAACGAAAATAATGACTTTGTTCTCGACTAGTTTAACGGACTGCAATTCTCTCTTCTATTCCTATGCATTATGCAGACGATGACTATGTTCTCGGCATCATAGTTCAACAATCAGTTGTGGATGACTCAGGATTTGAAATTATGATTCTTGAACAATTATTTAGCAGATAGAATCTCCACTCAGTCCATGACTTTCGCAAGTGGATTCGAGATCTTTCACATGAAGTCGAAAATTAAACAATGATTAACTTAAATGAAAGACGTAGCGCCATAAACTTGCTAGAAATACACGTTTTGTATCATGTTTGTCTTTTGTTGAATGTATGATTTTCAACATGTGCCTTGATTTCTTCTTCCATGGCATGTTTCCAATCATCTGCATTCTTAGAACCGAGGGCTTGTTCAACTGTTAACGGATCGATGTTTCTGCATAAGGTAGCTTGATTTACCACAAAGTCCTCATTAAATATCCTCTTATTCGGAACATGAGTTCTTTTTGAAAACACGTTAACAAAAAAACAGGCAACTGAATACAAGGCTCTTCTCTATTTCTTTTTAATGTTGGACCATATGACTATACATTCCACTATTGTGATTGCCGGATTATGTCAGTTAGAAAAATATACAGTTTTGGTTTCAACGTCTACTACAACATGTCAAAAAACATCGTTACCGCTAGTTAGTATATTTTTATTTGGTAATGAACCAGAAATAATTTTAGGAAACTGTTATTGTTGTTTATAGTACACATATGGGTCCATATGTTGATAGAATATTATGACAATCACTGCTTGTTTTACCATGGAAATTTCCACTGCAATGTTAGCGTCCGTTATAACGGACGTCGGGCACTAGCCCTAAGACATTATTGTTCCTCACAGTAAAGTCACCAAGCCTCTCTGTCCCAGCAGTTGCTCTTGTTATTGTATTACTTGCAATATGAAGTAACCGTTAGCTTGAAATCTATTAATTTTAGACTAGCTACTCACTATTTTGTAGTCCCTGGACAATGAGCTTCATAGGAAAACTATTCGCAGAGAAAGCAAAACAGCCCAAGGAAAGAACACCTTTCCAGCAGTCTATGCCATTTGAGGTACAAATCGTTATCAACTTCATGTGAAGTCTGCAGACAGATCATGCCAACAGATCCAAATGCCAGTCACACATGCATGGACAATGTTGGGCCTGCATGCTGACATGAATAAACTGAGAAACAAGGTGACAGTCATTCAGAGTTCATCCTGACAACGTGTTCATATCTTACAGACTCTTGCACTACTTGCATGCGTTTGGGTACGAAGCAGAAGGTACAATCAAGGGGAGCTGAACGGGGCAATTTACCCTGAAATATATGGCAGCCAGTAAAGAACCAAGAAGATTATATGCCTTTAGATCGTGTGCTGATGATTTGCTGGCATGACAACAGTGTCTTTTCCACTGCATCAAAGTTTGGGATGGTAGACAAAAGTCGTGTGTAGAGCCAGAAGAAAGTCTCTTGTGCTTCTCAAACTCACTTGTTCCACCTCTACAATCAAGGTCTGGGTGGTGTTGATAAGCAAGATCAGGCAATGGGTGATGGTCAATCTTTGTCTACCTGCTTGACGTAACAGTGGTCAATACATGGCATATCTCTCGCAAAGTTTAGGGAGGCGGCGAAAGTTTGTTTGACTTCAGTCGACAGCTGGCTGTAAATCTCCTCAAGTGCCCTGGTGTACCATCTATTCAAGGTAGACATGCATCTGCAGTACTGTCTGATGTATGGTATGATGGTAACAATCACGAGACACAAACCGTCCTTGCAAGGCTTGAGAAATGTGTCGCTGGCCTTTGTCACAAGTACTATCACACTGCATAATACGTTCGTGAATAGCAGGTGCCTAGCACTTAGCTATAGATTAGCACTTTAGAAATGTGAAGTTTATGATTACAATCAACTTCATAATAGTATATAAATGTCACAAATTATCAAAACATTCCGGAAATATTGTATGAAAGAGCTAGCAGGCTTGATTCTGTAACAGTAAACTAAGCTATGGTTATCACATATCCTCTTATTCGGAACATGAGTTCTTTTTGGCCGTCCATCATCCTCAGAAATATTTGCATTGCTCAGTGGAATATCTGCTGTTGTATCATCAACGAAATCAACATTGGAATCTCTCAACTCTTCATTTTCAGTGCATGCGCCATCAGTAATGTTAGTCTTTGTACTGGTAGACTCCCCCACTTCAACAGGAGCCTGGATGAACTGGAACTGCTGTTGAGGAGGTATCAAAGAGTCTGTAGGAGAAACAATACTGTCATCAGAAATAACTGGGAAAGGATCGAATGAAGATAACTGTCGAACTGAGAACTGAGATTCGAAGAAAACAACATCTCTTGATTGAGTGAGTTTCTTGGTAATTGGATGAAGAAGTCTGTATCCTGTGGTTCCTTCTGAATAACCAACAAAGATATACTCCTTTGACTTTGAGTCCCATTTTCTGCGAGAATTTCCAGAAATTTTTGCCAAGGCTTTGCATCCAAAAACACGAAGATGACTAAGATCAGGTTTTCTTCCCGTCCATGCCTCTTCAGGGGTCATGTTTGTTAGAGCTTTTGTGGGTGAGCGATTCTTCAGGTAGTTGGCAGTGTTAACTGCTTCTGCCCAAAAGTCTGTGCTTACATTGGATTCCATTATCATGGATCGAGCCCTTTCCACCAAAGTTCTATTTAGACGCTCTGCGATTCCATTCTGTTCTGGAGAATATGGAATCGTCGTCTCATGTCGAATTCCGCAGCTTCGTAGAATGGTCAAAAAAGCATTATTGACATATTCTGTACCATTGTCTGTCCGTATAGCTTTAATACGTGCACCAGTCTGGTTTTCAACAAGTGCTTTGTATTCCTTGAACTTGTCGACAACCTCAGTCTTTGACTTCAGAAAATAGACAACCGAGTGTCGTGTGAAATCATCAGTGAAGGTAAGAAAATACCGTGCACCACCAACAGATGATACTTGCATAGGACCACAAAGATCAGAATGAATAAGCCCCAGAACGTGTTCTGCACGTTTGACTCCTGTTTTCTTAAATGGTTTCCGATGCTGTTTGCCTTTCACACATGCTTCACAAGGAATACTTGAGACTTCGTCTGATTGAACACCAGACGACATCTTAATTTGCAACAGACGCATCGAAGGACGATTAAGATGTCCAAGACGACGATGCCACAAGTTCACAACGCTTGTTGACATTACTGCAAACGAATGTGATTTCTGGCGATCCAGGCAATATAGTCCATTAACTGCTGTGGCAGTAGCAATGACATTCTTTGAATTGACCTTCAACTGTTGGTTGATTATACGACAACCCTGTTCGTCAAACAAAACAGTTTTACCTTCCTTTGCTATCTTGTGAACTGCTAAAAGATTGATTGCTAAATCTGGAGCATGAACCACATCAAAGGCAGTCATTGTTTCTTTTGACGACAATGGAATGGATATGTTCCCTGTTCCAGTACTTTTCAATTTAGTTCCATTTGCAATTCCAACCTGTTGACTATCATTAGGAGTAAAACTCTCAAACCAGTCAAGTCTCGATGTTAGATGTACTGTAGCACCAGAATCAAGGTACCAGTCATCACCTGTCGAAGTGGTGGAATTCTCTGATGAAACAGAAAAATTCGTGTGTGCTGACAAGGCACCAACATGTGCACTAAAAAAAGGTTTATTTTGTTTAGCACTGATCCTTTTTGAAGATTTGTATTGATCGCACTGTGGACGAGTATGCCCATACTGATTGCATTCAAAACATCTTGGTCCTTTTGGTTTACCCTTCTTTTGGAGTCTGGGCATGGAGAAGGCAGACTGAGTTGCACTTGCACTTGCACTTGCACTTGCTCCAATATTCTTAATGCCATCTTGTAGCAAAAGACCTTTTACAAACTCCACTGTTGTGTCTTGTTTTGACCCTTGAATACCCAATATCAGAGGCTGAAATTGGTCAGGAAGGCCACCAAGTATTATACCTCCCACAACATTCTCCGGAAAGGGTTGACCAATCGACTCTAACTGTTCAGCAATTGATAAAATGTGATCAACATACTGTTGCATCGAAAGAAAATTTTCGAAACGTGTCTTGAACAAACTCGAATATAAACCAATTAGGCGAACCAAAGCAGTGCTTTCATATTCACCTCTCAATGCATCCCAAGCAATTTTTGCAGTTTGGCATTTCTTTGTGATTTTTGCCGCGCAAGGCTTTAGACTGAGATTGATTTTGGCTAACGCTCGTAAGTCCAAATCCGGATCAACAGACTGACCTTCTTTTGGCAAAATGCAACACCATAGACCAGCGTCTATCAAGAAATTTTGCATCCAGAACTTCCAATCACCATAATTCTTTCCATCAAGATGTTTCGCTTCCGATAACCCTCCAAGTGAACTTGAAGTTGCTCGAATGTTTTTCAGGCTAATCTCCGTCTGAATTTGCTGCATTTGCAGTTGTAATTCTTCTAATGACGACATGTCGGAATGAACACGCGGTACAAAGAACACAATAAAAACAGCTTCTGTCGACACTGATAAAAAACGATAAATCTCGAAAAATATTAGTCGACACGCAGTAAACAGTTCTTTACAAGTCGGCCTGGGCCCATAACCTGTTGAAGTTCACTTTAGTTCTTTAGGATTATTTAGATATAGAACTGATCAGAGTTTAAACATTTTAATTAGCACAACGAGCAAAGAAGAACGTAAACCGGAAGTAGAGTACATAGAGTACTAAAGAGTCCTCTTAGCACACCACCTATTGTCCAGAATGTGTATAACACAGGCTTAATTCCAACAGTAAGATCCATGGACTCTCAGACAGTTTGTTAAATTGCAAGCTCACCAGGCAAAGAATTTTGACGAGATGTAGATTTAAATTAAGATAGAAGTGCCACGCGAGTCAAAGAATTTGGATTCGCCAAAATTTGGGTGTTGACTTCTAGATCCGAGGTTACTTGCAAAGACCGAGTTGACGTAGCTAGCAAAAGCGAGAGAAGACAAGAGATCGAACAGGCTAAGATGCAGAGCTTATTTGACGCACATGTATAACACTGATATGACAGAAACGTGATTTGCAATGTTTGTGATGTAGGGTCAAAATGTAAGATTATTTAATTATTTAAGAGTCCAGGTAACTATTTATTAAATCTGTAGGTAACTATACTTATATCATGTACATAATAATAGAGTCATTTCAGCGACTAAAAATCAGGGCCGTAGCTAGAGGTGTGCCAGCGGTGCCATGGCATAGGGCGCAACTCAAGAGGGGCGCAAATTTTGAGACGGTACGGAACGATTTAATTACTAATTACTTGATCGTGAAATACTAAATATCCATTATAAATGTAGTAAAATTAAATAATAACAAATCTGGCTTAGACAGAAATGGGCGCAGAAGTCAAATAGAGCAAATTTCTGTGATTGGTGGAAATTTACGGGGGGAAGGCGCTTGCGACACTGCGCAGTGATTGGTGGTAAAACGAGCGAAAAGAACGCGGTTCTTTAGGCGCGCAGATTAGCGTATAGCCTAAAACGAGGCGAGGCACTGAGAAGGTGCTCCTAGATGATTTTGCATGTAGGCTACCGTGCCTGCTTACTGAAAAGTGCATTGCTATTGAGTGGACGTGGGCTAATTCGATTCGATGAAACTGTAATTTTGGAAAAGACGACTGACTTAGGCCTAATCAAACGGAATCATAAATATAATATTTTCGCGTAATTGGATGTGGAAACCGCTATCCGGTATCTCCCGTGAATTTGTTTTAATTAAGCAATAATCACAACTAGCGAGTTGTCAGTGCCAGCTAATGCAGAGCTAAATGATTTACTCCAGAAAGTTATGCAGCGACAAAAATTATATGTTCGAATACTCGACTTAACTAATGTAATGTTTATATCAATTATTGCAAAAAGATAATAAATCGTATATAAAAATGACATTATATTTAAGGTACATAAACCAGTGTAGTAGCTTATATTAATCTGGCAATTGGTTCTCAGATTTTCTCTAGTAGCCTATATTATTTTTAAAATTCAAACAAATGTCTGAAAATCTGTCAAAGTAGTGATGTCTGTCAAATGTTTTTGAATATAAAATTACTAGTTAATTAAGTGTAGTGCAAACTCCTGATTTCCAACTGTAAAACTGCAGCAAGAGTGAATTTGACACCTCTTATAGTACGATGTAAAATCCTTGCTTACTTGATGAGCACAAAAAATGATGACGTCACTGATCAGTAACGGTCTACGAGGTAACGTTACAATTACAAATCTACTGTTTCAAAATTAATTCAGTTCAGTCGTCGATTATCAATCAGTCTTTCAAATTATCAATTGCATTTCTGTTTCAGTAGAATGATCGCATTTAGTTATTATTATCAGTGTAAAGTCTCTTAACTTTCGGTCCGCTAGTAAGTTGCCAGAATGAGAATGACAATATTATATTAACACCGTGGTTCGGAGGCTTGAGTAGCCTAATTGTCGCATAAGAAATTCACGCACTTTCTCATTCACGCAGACATGCTTAGCCTAAATTTGCACTTTTAGGTCTTTTATAAATCGCTTGCTTGACAGCAAAGATAATCCTTCTACAACTGTCTGTTGAAACAAACTCGCATTATTTTCAACTTTCTAGACATGTCGTTTATTCGCAAAGTTCCACTAAGTTTTGACGAGTTGTGAAACGAAGAAAGAGTAGTAAAATTAATAAAAATCTTTCCATCTATTTATGTTTGAACTGTTGCCCATTCGTGAACAATAAAAAGTAAAGGAAAACAGACTTTTTAAAGTAAATGACCATCAACTTTCTACAAATGTCTTTCAATTCACAAAGTTCTATTAGGTTTTTGACGGGTTGTGAGACGAGGAAAGAGTAGTAAAATTAGAAAAATCCTATATGGTTCTTTTGTAGAATCAGCTAACCGTGATTTTCACATGTTAAAGTATATGCGTATTCGTTTGAATACAGTGTACAAGGACCATTTTAGATAGTGGAACACACAGACTGTTAGAGTTAGTTCGTATTCAATGTGTTTGTTTATAATTGTCTCATTGCAAATTGATATTGTGTCTTAGGCGATCAACCTGGCGTAATTCTGATTCTGTCTCCCATGATTATATGTCTTTTATATTACGACTATGATGCTTTTTAAATTTTAGGTTAATAATGAGAATAAATAAATGCAAGATAAAAGTTAATGTGCTATTTTAGATTTCTACTGAATATTTAGAGAACTTCAAACTGAAAAAGGCAAACAACTGGCGGGCTTGGACAATAATATCACTCCACAGAAACTTTCAAGACTTTCAGTGTTTTCAACTCTAGCTTTGTGTAAAAATCATATCTGAAGCACAAACTCTCTTACTTCATAAACATGATGTCGAAAAGCATTACTTTCAAACATTCATTAGGATATTCCATCGCAAATGCAACAAAAGAAAAAATAGAAAATTCCCAGCAGCAGAACCATATTATAATTCATCCTGGGAAGAAATCTTACCAATGCCAAATATGTCAAAAATGTTTTTCCCAATCTTCAGATCTAACACGTCATACAAGAATCCATACAGGAGAACATGCCTTTCCAATGTCAAATTTGTCAAAAGCGTTTTTCCACATCTTCAAGTCTATCACTTCATGCCAGAATTCATAACGGAGAGAAATCTTACCAATGTCAAATATGTCAGAAACGTTTTCTCCTATCTTCATATCTAAAAATTCATGCGCGAATTCATACCGGAGAGAAATCTTACCAATGCCTAGTTTGTCAAAAACGTTTTTCTCAGCCTTCATATCTAAAATTCATGCAAGAATTCACACTGGTGAGATGCCTTACCAATGCCTTATATGTCATAAGCGTTTTTCCTATTCTTCAGGTCTAACACGTCATGCAAGAATTCATACCGGAGTGAAACCATACAAATGCAAGTTATGTGAGTTTAAAACTAAGTATGAAGTTGATCTAAAGATCCATATGAGAAAGCATACTGGAGAGAAGCCATACCTTTGCCGGGTATGTCAGAAAACATTCTCAAGCATTTCAGGTCTTAAAAGTCATGAAAAAACCCACTCTGAAGCGAAACCATTTCTGTGTATTCTTTGTAACAAAACATTTTCCGCAGCTTCAGCGCTTCAAAGTCATGTTAGAATTCATACTGGAGAGAGACCATACCAATGTGAGATATGTAAAAAGAGTTATTCCCAAGCTTCTCACCTACGAGATCATGTTGGAGTCCATACTGGTGAAAAACCATACCAATGCCAGACATGTCAAAAACGGTTTATCCAATCTTCTAGTCTTAAACGTCATGCAAGAATTCATACTGGAGAGAAACCATACCACTGCCAATTATGCGAGTTTAAAACTAATGATAAAGGTCATCTAAATAGGCACACGAGAATACATACTGGAGAGAAACCATACCTTTGCCAGATATGTCAGAAAACCTTCTCGTGTTCTTCAGGTCTGAGACGTCATGAAAAAACCCACCCCGTGCCTGAATCAAGTTTGTAAAATCATTTTACAAAGTTCAGAGTCTGCAAAATTATGTTGCAATCGATACTTGAGAGTAGCCATACAAATTCCAGTTTGTGAAAATAAATAAAAATGGAAGTGTTGAGCAATCAGTCTATGACGATATGCACGAACGAATTCATGCATATCAGTTTCGTATTCAAAGTGAGGCCTTAGTCCATTGCAACTAAGTAGTGAGTATTCCCGTAGGACTGGTCATAGTAAAGGATCCTGCTTTTGTTTTGCGCTTTTCGCGGCACTTTCATTTAAATTTACTTAGATCTATAATTCTTATGTCTAGTTATAAGCATTTTAACTCTATCAAAGTGTTTTTGTTGTTGCACTGCTGGTATACTTAACATGATCTTCTATAATTTGTTCGTATGTTCACTCAATTCAAGTTTTACAGCCGTACGGGAATTGCTTGGGAAGAATCTCATTTATTTATTTTTTATTTATTTATTGGAATCAGAGAACTGCAAGAACTCAATAGAAGAAACAAAACATACACTAAAACAATGTTCAGAAATGTTAATTAGACAAGTAAATGCGTATAGTATAAACAGTGCAATGATGGGATACATCAGTTCATAAGCGAAAGAATAACAACTGATGAGGAGATGAAGCACAAAGTGCTTATCGAGTCATCCCCATAGGTAGGAAAACTAGATGGGTAGGGTGGGTACTAGAACCAAAAACAGAAAAGCTACATCAGGAAAAGGAACACTAGAAGTCAACAATATTAGTTTCGAGTAAAGTAGGATAATTTAGGAGTACTGAGAGACCAATAAGGATTTAAAAGTATATTTAAAGGATGAAAGAGAAAGGGCAGATCGTACAGAAGGATCAATAGAATTCCATAGTTTAGGACCCGTGATACGAACCGAGGAAGAGCGCGCCCCAATTCTAGATAAAGCAGATCGATAATCGTGCTTCTTACGTGTATTGTATCGGTGGAGATCAGAATTAGTCGTGAAAAAATTTTTAAATATGGAAGGAAGAAGACCCGACTGATGCCTATACATAAGAGAGGCCAATTGATGACGATAAATATCATATATGGAGAGTAAGTTGAGAGACTTGAATAGTGGGGAACTATGGGCAAGGTAATGTGGCCTACACCCGCAATGATTCTAATCAATCTCTTCTGGAGTAAAAAAAATAGGTTTAAGGCGATTTGGAGAGCCTCCAGCCCAAGCAGTAGTACAGTACGTTAAGTAGGGCAGCATAAGCGAATTATATAAATTCCTTAGGATTCCAGTAGGTAGCTTCCACTTGAGTGTGTTAATAATGCCCACCACCTTAGATACTTTGTTTTTAATCATCAAAATATGGTCATGCCAAGTCAAGTGTTCGTCAAGAATAACACCTAAAAAATTTTACATTAGGAACACGTTTCAGTTCACCATAATTTATTAGTAGGGGTTGTATATTTAGGTCAGTGTTGGTAGTCCTAGGACCACTGAACAAAACATAATTAGATTTCTTTATATTAAGTAATAAAAAGTTAGCACAGAACCAGTTGGAAAGATGATTAAGTTCGAGAGTCATGTCCTGGAAAAGATGCAGCACTCTGGACGAGGAAAGAAAGGCAGACGTGTCATCAGCAAAGAGTATAAAAGTAAGGGTCTTAGAGGAATGAGAAACGTCATTAATATAAATTAAGAAAAGTAGAGGGCCAAGTATGGACCCCTGGGGAACCCCACAGAGAATGGGAAGTAGATCAGAGATGGCGCCAGCATAAGAGACAAACTGGAATCTGTTAGTAAGAAAAGAACCAAACCATTCTAATGGTAAGCCGCGAATGCCATAATGTGACAGTTTGTCCAAAAGGATATCATGCCGGATCGAATCGAAGGCTTTAGAAAGATCGAGGAAAACACCCAGTGTTTGTTTATGAGAATCCATAGATTCCGAAATACGGTCAATGGTTTCAAGAATAGCCAGAGCAGTGGAATGATTCCTTCTAAAACCGAACTGGTTATCATATAAAATCTGGTTCACGTCTAAGAAATCATATAATCTTTTATGAACAATCTTTTCAAGTATCTTAGAGAAACTAGTCAAAGTCGATATGGGACGATAGTTAGTCATATCTTGAGAGCTACCAGATTTGAATATAGGAATAACTTTTGGCAATCTTCATTAAGTCAGGAACAATGCCCTGGCCGATAGACTGGTTGATCAAATGAGCCAACGGCAAAGCTAAATAGGAAGCATAACGTTTAAGCAGCTGAACAGAGACATCTGAAGAGGTGGTAGGGCTAGTTAACTTAAGATCAGAGATAATATTAAAGATGACGCACACCTTCCCGGCCAACGCATTTAGCACACCTGGGGTCTAATAGACCCCACCGATAACACGGGTGGCATTTATACCATTTTAACCCTAGGGCTACCAAGCTTTTTTGTAACACTGGCTACCAAGAGGGGTGGTTACCACCCCCCTGGATTTCGTGTTTGGTTTTACATATCATAACTTGTAATATAGCAGTGGATTCAGCATTCATTTCTGCACATAATGGTATATTTATTTGTACATTATGTGAATGCACCTCGAAATTACATCACTTTTAACAACGGAACCCATTAATTTGCAATATTGTATATTATTGCGTACATTTTGTACTTTTTCGATAAACAAATATAAGATTATGTGTGTTTTGAAACTAATCTATGTATAAAAGATACAAACAATCATCCCTACACATGTTTATATAGTATAAATGTACATCCATACATATATATCCATACATATATATCGGTTTACGTTGTAATGCTGTATTCAGCCATTTTCACACAGATTACGCATATTATTATTTATTTTGATAACTTCCGGTATTCAAAAGACAAAGACGTTGGTATGCAAATGAAGCCCTACATTCCCTCTAAAGAATGGTATCTTTGTTTCTCTTCCAGGAAGACAAATGAATACGCTACAGACAAAAACTAATGGGGGAGTGCTTCCATTCAGCCATTTTCACGCATGTTACGCGTATTATTATTTATTTTGAGCACTTCCGGTTGTCTCAGGTCAACTCAGTGACCATAGAAATGTAGCCCCACATTCCCTCTATAGAATGGTATAATTTGTTTCTCTTAATATTAAATGACGGATAAGATATAGTCGAACATCTAGGGGGGGGGTGGTGCCTCGGGTATATTGGGTATAACTTTTGAACAGTGTGAGATATCATCTCACATTTTACCTCAAAACGTGTGTAAATGAACCCCCTACAGCTACCTGAAAGGTCAAATTTTTATTCCATACGGAAAAAGTTTGAGATGAAAAAACCTAGGGGGTGGCAACCACCCCCTTGGTAGCCCGAGGGTTAATAATAAAAGTGGAAATTAATGCTCCAAGTTAAGGTTGGACAGAGTGCGTGCACTTATGGAATATGTTTGGATCATGATACTATGTTAGATTCACTGTATTCAGCCATTTTCACACAGATTACGCATATTATTATTTATTTTGATAACTTCCGGTATTCAAAAGACAAAGATGTTGGTATGCAAATGAAGCCCTACATTCCCTCTAAAGAATGGTGTCTTTGTTTCTCTTCCAGGAAGACAAATGAATACGCTACAGACAAAAACTAATGGGGGAGTGCTTCCATTCAGCCATTTTTCACGCATGTTACGCGTTTTATTATTTATTTTGAGCACTTCCGGTTGTCTCAGGTCAACTCAGTGACCTTAGAAATGTAGCCCCACATTCCCTCTATAGAATGGTATAATTTGTTTCTCTTAATATTAAATGACGGATAAGATATAGTCGAAAATCTAGGGGGGCTGGTGCCTCGGGTATATTGGGTATAACTTTTGAACAGTGTGAGATATCATCTCACATTTTACCTCAAAACGTGTGTAAATGAACCCCCTACAGCTACCTGAAAGGTCAAATTTTTATTCCATACGGAAAAAGTTTGAGATGAAAAAAAAACTAGGGGGTGGCAACCACCCCCTTGGTAGCCCGAGGGTTTAATAAAAAAAGTGGAAATTAATGCTCCAAGTTAAGGTTGGACAGAGTGCGTGCACTTATGGAATATGTTTGGATCATGATACTATGTTAGATTCACTGTACGAAACAAAAAATCATTTATTGTAATCTAAGTATTCGACACCACAGTGATCGTTCTAATGCTTGAAATGGAAGTTCTTGTGACGTCTGTGAGTGTATGTATGCATGTATGTATGTATGCATGTATCTATGTATGAATGTATGTATATATGTATGTATGTATGTATGTATGTATGTATGTACGTGTGCATGCAGGGATGGATCTATGTATGGATGAATGGATGTAAGCATGTATGTATGTTTGTATGTATGTACGTATGACATATGTATGTATGCATGTATGTATGTATATGTGTATGTATGTATGTAAGTATGCATGCATGCATGTATGTGCTATGGATGGATATATATATATATGTATGTATGTATGTACTTGTAGGTATGTGTACATGCATGTATGCATGTTCATGTACATATGTATAGATGTATATTCGTATTAATATGTGTGTATGCATGCGTTTATGTATTTATGCATGGAAGGATGGATCTATGTATGTATGTACGTATGCATGCATGTATATATTTGTATATAATGTGTGTATATGCATATACTGTACATGTATATATGTATGGATGTATTCGACACTACAGTGATCGTATGTATTAATTGATTGATTGATTGGTGTATATTGGCATGTATATATATATATACATATATATATATATGTGTGCATGTGTGAATGCATGCATGTATATATTTGCATGTATGTGTGTATATACATGTACACATGTACATACATGTATGGATGTATATTGGTATGTATCTAATAATAATAATAATAATATCTTTTCTTTAATTTAGCGCCTGACAAACGCACTGCGCTGTACATTTACATGTTATGCAATTGAAACAATCTTAACTAGTTAACTACTAACAGAACAGACAGCCTGTAATACACGGCGCTAATAGCAGCCTACAAAGCAAATCTATATATTTGTATGTATGTATGTATGTATGTGTGTGTATGTATGTATGTATGCATGCATGTATATAATTGTATCTGTGTTTATGCATATATTCATGTACAAGTATATTTGTAGGGATGTATATTTGTATGTATATATATATATGTATTGATGGATGTATGTATGTATGCTTGTATGTATGTATATGTGTATGCATATATGTATGCATGTGTGTATGTATGTATGTATTTGTGCATGTAACGTAGCCTGGAATATGTCATAGTCGATGGGCCTATCAATGTTAAAGCCTGGGGTCTGCTGGACCCCAGGTGTGCTAAATATGCCCGAGTGTCATTCTTATTTTTGTATCATCAAACCTAGAATTCTAAACTCTTTGAATTTTTCAATAAATGTAGAGGGATGAATTGCTGAGGAATTTGAATTATTTCAGATTTTTACTATTTGTATCAACGCAGCTATTCAAGGAAGTTTCATCGATGGGGTCCAATGGACCCCAGGTGTGCGTCATAGGGTTAAAGATTTCATATTCGTTGGTAGGAGCAAAAAGAGAGAGTTAGGATTGGGGTCCTTTAAATAGTCCTTGTAGTTACTAGAAGTAAGAGGAATATTGGTCGCCATATTGGGTCCAATGCCCACAAAAACTTGTTGAATTCCCTAGCAATAAGAGAAGAATCAGAGGTCAGTTGATTATCAATAGAGAGAGGAACATTCGTTTGGAGGGAAGTGGAATGGCCCATGGCTTGTTTAATAAGTTTCCAAGTTTTGCGGAGATTATTGTTATGAAGTTCAAACATACTGGCATAATAGAGTCTTTCACTATTACGTAATAGCAAGGTGAGCTTATTTTTATATTTTTGTAGTTAATTAAAGATTCCTCCGTTTGATGTCGAAGGTAAATTTTATAGAGCTTATTTTTAGTTTTGCAAGATTTCAAAAGAGCAGAGGTCATCCATGGACTAAGCTTAGTTTTATAGATCCTGACTTTGCGGGTGGTGAGAGGGAAACAAGTGTTATACATATCAAATATTTTATCATTTATCATCCGATCATTCATTGGAAAATGAGGCCATACATGGTCGCTATAGGTTTAATTATGGAAGCGTCTACACTTATATTTACATCTATCTATCAATCTACATCTATCTATCAATCTGTCTGTCTATGCGGTCTCTCTATCTATATTATAGTTCGCCTTCCTCGATTCTCTCACATCTTTACATTTATGGCTGAACAACTTCATTGGCTAAGTCTCTCTCATCCAATTTAAAGTTCTCATTCTCATGCTCAAATCTCAACTGGGTCTTGCTCCAAATTATCTTTGTCACCAAATTCTACGTCCTCTGTTTGCCACGTCAAAGCGTCCTCTCAGATCCTCTGACCGGCTTGACCTTTTTGTTCCCCGTGTTAGAACCACAATGGCTCAATCCAAGTCTTTTGTGTGCATACATGTAGGTCCCTCTCTATGCAAATCGACTTCCTCCTTCTCTACGCTCTACAATCCTCTCTAGTAGCATCTCTACCTCTTTCTCTCACCTTAAAACCTTCCTTTTTCCTCAGAGTACCTCGCACTGGGTGCGCTTCCGAAAAGCTTATGCCATGAGAAGCGCTTTTTAACTGATGAAATACAATACAAGCAGTATCAATAAATAAATAAATCAGTCAACCAACCAATCAATCAAAATGATGCGAAATAAAACGTAAACCCAAATAATAATTCACACAGGACGAGTTGATTGATATAATTATAGGGGTCTATAATTCGGGTGACAACTATTTCGACATTTCCACTATGTTGTCGGCAATTTACTGCGGATCTATCTCATGCCCTCAGCTGTACATGGGTGCTACATTTCTAAGAGTCGGTACTGGTGAACTATGACAAATAAAGAACGAACAAACTTCATTTGCTAACACATTTAAACCTTAACAGCATCATTAGGCTACCATGAGCACTGATTATGTGCAAAATTATCGTTGCAATTACTTTGTGATTGCATTTACGGAACTGTAACAGCGTGAGAGTACAACTATGTAAAACTTGAATTGAGTGAAAACACGAACAAAGCTACTGTAGATCCTGTGAAGTATACCAGCAGTGCAACTACAAAACATTTAGAAAGAGTTAAAGTGCTTATAACTATAGACATAAGAATTACAGGCCTAACTAAATTGAACAAAAAGAAAGTGTCAAAAATGCAAAACAAAGGCAGGGCCCTTGAATATGTCCAGTCCTACAGGAATAAAAAGCACTACTGAAGATTTTACTTGGAATATAAACCACCTGATGAATTGCATGAATTGGTTCGTGCATGTCATCATGGATTGAGTGCTCAACACTTCCATTGTCATTCGTTCTTCACCAACTGTTTTGGTGAACGTCAACAACGTAAAATATTTACGAAAATTCTGGTTTAGATCTTCGTTTCTTCGTAGACTCGAAGATCGCCAAAATGTTTTATTTACAAACCTGATGGTTTCTCTCCATTTATGGATTGATTCGTGTGTTTCTAACATAACACTATTAAATAATTCTTAAATAATCGCGTAAGATGTTCTATGGTGTGACTGGAATTTGTATGGCTTTTTCAAGTATGGACACCAACATAATTTTGCACACTGGAACCTTAACTTTGGAACATGCATTCACAAACCTGAGTCCGACAAGGTGTGGGTTTTTTCATGACTCCTCAGTCCTGAAGCGCATGAGAAGGTTTTCTGACATTCCCGGCAAAGGTATGGTTTCTCTCCACTGTGTATTCTCGTGTGCCTGTTTAGATGACTTTTATTATTAGTTTTAAACTCACATAATTGGCAGTGATATGGTTTCTCTCCAGTATGAATTCTTGTATGACTTTTAAGATAACGCGATCGGATAAACCGTTTTTGACATCTTAGGCATTGGTATGGTTTTTCTCCAGTATGGATTCGAACATGATCTCGCAGTTTAAAAGATCGGGAGTAACTCTTCTTACATATCTGACATTTGTATGGTTTCTCTCCAGTATGCATTCTAGCATGATTCTGAAGCACTGAAGCTGCGGAAAATGTTTTGTTACAAAGAATACACAGAAATGGTTTTTCTTCAGAGTGGGTTTTTTCATGACTGCTAAGACCTGGACTGCTTGAGAATGTTTTCTGACATACCCGGCAAAGGTATGGCTTCTCGCCGGAATGCTTTCGCATATGGATTCTTAGATTAACTTCATACATAGTTTCAAACTCACATAACTTACATTTGTATGGTTTCACTCCGGTATGAATTGTTTGCATGACGTGTTAGACCTGAAGAATAGGAAAAACGCTTATGACATATTTGGCATTGATTAGGCATCTCTCCAGTGTGAATTCTTGCATGAATCTTTAGATATGAAGGCTGAGTAAAACGTTTTTGACAAACTAGGCATTGGTAGGATTTCTCTCCGGTATGAATTCGCGCATGAAATTTTAGGTATGAAGATAGGAAAAAACGTTTCTGACATATTTGACATTGGTAAGATTTCTCTCCGGTATGAATTCTTGCATGAAGCGCTAGACCTGAAGATCTGGAAAAACGCTTTTGACAAATTTTGCATTGGAAAGGCATCTCTCCAGTATGGATTCTTGTATGACGTGTTAGATCTGAAGATTGGGAAAAACATTTTTGACATATTTGGCATTGGTAAGATTTCTTCCCAGGATGAATTATAATGGGGTTCTGCTGATGGGAATTTTCTATTTTTTCTTTTGTTGCATTTGCGATGGAATATCCTAATGAATGTTTGAAAGTAATGCTTTTCGACATCATGTTTATGAAGTAAGAGAGTTTGTGCTTCAGGATATGACTTTTACACAAAGCTAGAGTTGAAAGAGAGTTTGTGCTTCAGAGATGATTTTTACACAAAGCTAGAGTTGAAAACACTGAAAGTCTTGAAAGTTTCTGTGGAGTGATATTATTGTCCAAGCCCGCCATTTGTTTGCCTTTTTCAGTTTGAAGTTCTCTAAGTATTCAGTAGAAATCTAAAAATAGCACATTAACTTTTATCTTGCATTTATTTATTCATATTATTAACCTAAAATAATAAAAACCACCATTGTCGTAATATTAAGAAAACATGCAATAATGGGAGACAGAATCACAATTCCGGCAGTATGATCGCATAAGACGTAATATCAATTTGCAAAGAAAATTACAACAAACACATTGAACGTGAACTAACAGTCTGTATTCCACTATCTAAAATGGTCCTTGCACACTGTATTCAAACGAATGCGCATATACTTTAACATGTGAAAATCATGGTTAGCTGATTCTACAAAAGAACCATATATAAGATTTTGTTAATTTTACTACCCTTTCTTCGTTTCTCAACTCGTCAAAACTTCGTGGAACTTTGTGAATAAACAACATGTCTAGAAAGTTGATGGTCAATTAACATTATGTAAGCGTAATCAAATAAAACGAGTTTGCTTCAATAGACAGTTGTAAAATTATTTTCGGTAAACCCGAACCACGGCGTTCATATTATATTGTCATTCTCAGTCGGTATCTGGCAACTTACTAGTGGACCGCTAGTTAAGAGACTTCACACTGATAATAATAACTAAAAGCGATCATTCTACTGAAGCAGAAAAGCAATTGCAATTTGCAAAAACTGATTGATAATCGACGACTAACCTGAATTAATAGATTTGTAATTAAACAGTAGACGTCATTGATCAGTGACGTCATCATTGGTGCTCATAAAGTAAGCAAGGAGTTTATATCGTACAATAAGAGGTGTCAAATTCACTCTTGCTGCAGTTTAACAGTTGGAAATCAGAAGGTTGCACTAAACACTTAACTAGTAATTTTATATTCATAAACATTTAACACACATCACTACTTTGACAGATTTTCAGACATTTGTTTGAATTTTAAAAATAATATTGGCTACTAGAGAAAATCTGAGAACCAATTGCCAGATTAATATACGCTGGTTTATGTACCTTAAATATAATGTCATTTTTATATACGATTTATTATCTTTTTGCAATAATTGATATAAACATTACATTAGTTAAGTCGTGTATTCGAACATATCAGATTTTGTCGCTGTATAACATTCTGGATTAAATCATCTAGCGCTGAATTAGCTGGCACTGACAACTCAATAGGCCTACCCGCCATTCGCTAGTTCTGATTATAGTTTAATTAAAACAAATGCACGGGAGATACCGGATAGCGGTTTCCACATCCAATTACGCGAAAATATTATATTTATGATTCCGTTTGATTAGGCCTAAGTCAGTCGTCTTTTCCAAAATTACAGTTTCATCGAATCGAATTAGCCCACGTCCACTCAATAGCAATGCACTTTTCAGTAAGCAGGCACGGTACCATGCAAAATCATCTAGGAGCACCTTCTCAGTGCCTCGCCTCGTTTTAGGCTATACGCTAATCTGCGCGCCTAAAGAACCGCGTTCTTTTCGCTCGTTTTACCACCAATCACTGCGCAGTGTCGCAAGCGCCTTCCCCCCGTAAATTTCCACCAATCACAGAAATTTGCTCTATTTGACTTCTGCGCCCATTTCTGTCTAAGCCAGATTTGTTATTATTTAATTTTACTACATTTATAATGGATATTTAGTATTTCACGATCAAGTAATTAGTAATTAAATCGTTCCGTACCGTCGCAAAATTTGCGCTCCTCTTGAGTTGCGCCCTATGCCATGGCACCGCTGGCACACCTCTAGCTACGGCCCTGATTTTTAGTCGCTGAAATGACTCTATTATTATGTACATGATATAAGTATAGTTACCTACAGATTTAATAAATAGTTACCTGGACTCTTAAATAATTATTAAATAAACTTACATTTTGACCCTACATCACAAACATTGCAAATCACGTTTCTGTCATATCAGTGTTATACACGTGCGTCAAATAAGCTCTAGTCTTAGCCTGTTCGATCTCTTGTCTTCTCTCGCCTTTAGTAGCCTACGTCAACTCGGTCTTTGCAAGTAACCTCGGATCTAGAAGTCAACAGGCTTTTGGCGAATCCAAAATTCTTTGACTCGCGTGGAACTTCTATCTACCTTCAATCTACATCTCAGTCAAAATTCTTTTCCGGTGAGAGATGATGGTCTGAGAGTCCGTTGTGGATCTACGCTGGCACTTCCGCCTTCCTGGCTTCTGCTGATAGCACAAACGAACTGCAGGCATTACCTACCAACAGAATCGACTGAGATACCATGAAAGCGTTCATGACCCTGACAGGTGCGACGACACCAGCAGCAACACTAACTATTCGCCAAAAAGAGTAGAATATCCAATGTACAGAAAAGATATGAACACTGGACAGGCCTCATAGGTGTCCACGCGATCTGCTTCTCTGCTAGCCTTACGAGCACTTCATTCTGGTGATTGGATGTTAGTTCCTCTATGACCGCATTGTTCCCGCGCCTCTCAGACGAGAAAGTACGGATCGCAGTCGGGTTGAGGATAGATTGAGAACCCTATTTGTTCCACCACTGTTTAGAAAAAGTCCACGCAAATTGGGCTCCATCGATTGGATTGCAGAGGAGAAAGAGGCGAGAACAACAGCGCACGGTGTCCTAAACGTCATCATCAGGACAGCGCTAAGCAGACAGAAAATCTCTGCAGAGAGAGAGAGATAGAGAGAGCTTCTCAGCCGTTTAAGAGCAGAAGGAAAGAGGACAAACGGTGTCACAATCATCGCTTGGTCACGTGGAAGATGCCTTGCATGGGATGAGACAGTGTCCCACACCTACGCCACGTCTCATCATGCTCACACATCCATTCGTGCAGCTGCTACAGGCTTGTTGGTGGTTTCTGTAAACTTTACCATGTCTCGCATTATATGCGTGACGTACTCCACTGGCTTCCTGTTTCCCAGCGCATTCCATTTACGATTTCGGTCTGGATCTGGCGGTGCCACTTAGGGAGCGCCCCAGCCTACTTGCGCGAATTCTGTTGCCCACCTCAGGTTTGGCTGCACGCAGATATCGTCGTTCTGCGTCTCGAGGCGAACTTGCTGTTTCCTTTGCGCGCACTTCAAAGATGCAGCGTCGTGCCTTCTCAGTGGTTGGGCCGACGACGTGGAATAATCTTCCTTCCGAGCTGCGTGTTCCTTTAGCTAGTGACTCTGCATAGCGATATGCATGGATCGATCCATGGCAGCGTTAAACATCCTACACAATCCATTGTAATTCTTCTAAAGGCTACATCTTCTCTTGGAATTGGAGTGATAGGAACCCTGTCCATCACCAAACTTCTTGCCTTTAACTGACATTTCTCACATGATTTGCAAAATTTCACTATATCTCTTCTCATCTTTGGCCACGTAAAAGACAACTTTATTCGTTCATTTTCTTGAAACAAATCTGCTATCTCCACATCACATTCATTATCCTCTTTCGTTTCATTTACATTACCATTCTTGCATGCAGCCATCTCTTGTTCATTCATCTCTGCTGTTATACCGTCTTGCATTAAACTTTGTTGATCATCGCTTTCGTTTTCCTCTTCACTTGAACTTTCAGTTTCACTTTCCTCTTCGACTTCTATCACTTTCTTTCGCTGACTCTGCAATCTCGTCGTTACATTCGCTTGCACATCTCCTTGTATCATTTTCACTTGTGGCACGGCTTTAAGTTCTGCAATGATTTCTGGATGCAACAAGAATCTTTCTGTGCTTCCCATTTTTGCAATACTAGCACACATCAATGTTACATACGGTGTAAGTGAACATTTGATTTTATGCGGAATTACCTCTTCTTCCACATCGTTACAACACAGCCTTACATCAACTTTCACTAACTTTGCAGGAATGGCATCTCCTGCCACGCATTGTAAGTTCACTTTTCCAATCTGCTCCACCTTCATGCCTTCCAGTAATTCTTCACTAATCACCGGAACCTCTGCTCCAGAATCAATCAGTGCTTTTACTTTCACTGGTTCTTTTCCTGCTGTTCCACGAATCTCTACCTCGACGTACTGCAATACCACTTTCTTCAATGCTGTACTTTCATCTCTTCCAACCATTTCTTTCTGCATTCCATTGTGCAATAGAATTTCTTTCTGAATATCAGGTGAGAGGTGACATTTCATCACTGACTTTACTTCAGTTTCATTATTCTGATGTTCTGTGGCTTGACTTTCAGAATTACCAACCACTTGAATTCGATTCACCCTCGAATTTTCTTGTTTTCCATAATTTGAGGCTGTAACAGGAACTGGACAGAATTTCATCAAATGCCTGTCTGATCCGCAGTTGTGACAACGTTTCACCACTGCACCTCGTTGTTCGAAGCTTTCTTTTCTTTTATATGGAGTAAACGATGCATTGCCTTCTCTCGCGACAAACCTTGGTGGTGACTTGTTATATACCGGACGTTGTCTGGCCATCATCGACTCTTTATTCTCGTGAACTACCGGATAATTTGGTTTCACTTCTGCACCTCTGAACTGATTTCCTGTTTCTTGATTGCTCTTCCAATGAAAACCAAAATTTGGAGTGAACTGTTGATTTCTTTTTACATTGGGTACAAAACCAAAACTTGTCTTATTCGGAATTGCCAAACCAATTCGATTATTAACATGAATGTCTGCTAGGTCTGCCACAACACTAGCTTCGTAACAATCAGTTCCTTCCTTCGACAACACAAACTGTAGTGGACCTGGTGGTAGTGATTCTTTCAACTTATCTGCCACTAACAAATCAAACAACTTCTCAAAATTCTTATCCACTTTGCGACTTTTCACATAATAGTTCAACAAGTTCTTCAGCCTAGCTGTAAACATTGTATACGTTTCTTCAGCTGTCTTCTTCGCATCAATAAACTTCGATCTGTACTCTCTCGGTGTCAACTTGAATTCTTTTAACAAGTGCTGTTTCACGATCTCATAATCGTCTAAATCAGCGAATGACAATCTGTTTAGAACAGTTCTAGCTTTCGGAGTCATCAATGGCAATAGTAACTTCACCCAGAATTGTTCTTGCACGTTGAAACTACGAAACGCATTCTCTACCGTTTCGAAATATAATGGCACCTCCATCATATCGTTTGGCATTTTGGGTAAGACGTGTTTCATGGCATCACCAATTTTCTTTATTTTCGAAACCATCGTTTCACTTTCTTCCTGTTTCCTTTTCTGTTCTTCTCGTTCTTCTTGCCTTCTTTGTTCTTGTGCTTCTCTATTTTGTTTCTCCTCTTTGAGTTGTGCTTCTTTTAATGCTATTTTTTGTTGTTCCAACTTTAAACGTTCTTGTCTTTCCTCTTCCGCCTTCTCCATGCTTTCTTTCTGTAATTTCAGTTCTTCTTCTCTAACCTGTTCTGCTCGTTCCCACTCTGAAATTCGCACTTTTTCCTTTTCTTCTTCACGTATTCTCTTTTCATCAATCTGTTGTTGACGTATCTCTTCGTCACTTTTCCGCGCCCTTTCAAATTCAATCATCTGCTCTAATCTTCTCCTTTCAGCATCTTCTCTATCTCTTCTCAATTGCTCTAATTGAATCTCAAATTGCTGCTTTTGCAACTCAAGTTCTGCTACACGAACTTGTTCTGCTTTCTCTTCTTTTTCCCTCTGAAGACGTTCTGCCTTCTCTTCCTTCTCTCTTTGAAGACGTAATTCTTCCTGTCGTACATTTTCTGCTTTCTCTTCTTTCTCTCTCTGAAGACGTTCTGCCTTCTCTTCTTTCTCTCTTTGAAGACGTAATTCTTCCTGTCGTACATTCTCTGCTTTCTCTTCTTTCTCTCTTTGAAGACGTTCTGCCTTCTCTTCTTTTTCTCTTTGAAGACGTAATTCTTCCTGTCGCATTTCTTTCTCTTCTTGTCTCCGTTTCTCCTCTCTTTCTTTCTCTTCTTGTCTTGTCATCATCATCCATTGCATCATCGTCTCCATAGACATAGGCCCAGGCGGTTTCTCAGTAACCTTTTCCACAGCACCACCGACAGCACCTTCTTCTTCTGCTTCTTCTTTAAGCCAGACTTCAGCTAGCGCTTCTAGCATGTCTTCACGTGACATATCTTCCAGTTTCTCTTCTTCAAAACCAGCCTTTAACAAGCGCTGTTTTAATCTTTCAGAAGACATCTTCTTCAGTTCTGATTGTTTCTTGACACTTAGTTTCTCCATCTTACTTCTTTACTTCAGTGCTGTCCTTTCTGGAAAACACGAGTTTTCTTTTGTGTTTGAAGTATTGGGGATTGTTCTTTGTTTGATAACAACCAACTTTTATACCTTTGTCGTTGAGGCTTTCGTTGTCGTAGATTTACCAATGATTTGAATGCGTATTCACCAGTCGACGTTGTTTCGAATTCCAGACGTTGTTTCGAATTCCAGACGTTGTTTCGAATT
The DNA here is from genome assembly GCA_020284085.1 of Aporrectodea caliginosa. Classification (NCBI taxonomy): domain Eukaryota; kingdom Metazoa; phylum Annelida; class Clitellata; order Crassiclitellata; family Lumbricidae; genus Aporrectodea; species Aporrectodea caliginosa. Next base: position 2,947,837 of record JACEVL010000085.1, on the reverse strand, counting down.
CCAGACGTTGTTTCGAATCCCAGACGTTGTTTCGAATTCCAGACGTTGTTTCGAATCTCACCGCTGCTGCCACCAAATATGTCACCAACTCTTTTCTTTCTTAGTTGTGACCTACCTCAAGAACTTTCCTTATCTCTACAAATAAATTGCTCAACGTCTTCTAACTGTTTAAGAATTAAATTGACACAGTTCTTTGAATGTTTCTTTCTTTCTTCAAACACAGTTTAATAACAACAACTCAACTCTTGCCTTACAACAACTGTACTACACTGTATAGTTCAAATTCACTGTCATCAGCAGTTTCTAAGTTTGGCGCGCTAACTGCACGTGTAAAAGAATCTACCGTCAGCCAATGTTTAGGCTACTTTAGGCCAAGCGCCCACGAGCCGACAGCGCAACTAAGGCCTAAGACTAAAACGCTTAACAATCGATACACATTATATATATATATCAACCTAAAGAACACCTGTGCTCATTATATATGCAAAACATTAGTTCACAGGCTCCATATCAGCGCCAGTTCCCTAATCGCGGCAGCGAGCGCTGAGGGTGACGTGATAGGATGCGTTCGGCAGCCTTGTTAAACCCGGTACAGTATTCGAACATTTTCGACTCCCCTGGACATTTCTCTCCGGACATTTTCCTCCCGAACAGTAAGTAGGTAACTCTACCATTGTCCATGATAACTGTCATTACTCCAACTTACCGTATATTGAAGCAAAGACCTTCTTTCATCAATCCAACTTCTAATTAAACCAATAATTTCTTTGATAAATCCAACTTCCATTAGTCACTTTCCATTATTCCTTAACTCTCAGGCTACCGAGGTTTTTTTTACACGGACTACCAAGGTGGGTTACCACCCCCATGTGTCTTTTCAGTGATTCACCAATAGCAAATGAGTTTTGACATATATGGCACATGTATGGTTTATCACCAGAATGGGTTCTCCTATGCGCTTTCAGATTACCACGGTCAGTATATGATCTCTCACATAACTGGAACCTGTGTGGTTTGTCACCAGAATGGGTTCTCATGTGCGTTTTCAGACTACTACCTTGAGCAAATGATTTCTGACAAAACTGGCACCCATAAGGTTTTCCCCAGTATGGGTTCTCATGTGTCTTTTCAGATGATCTTCTTTAGCAAATGATTTCTGACATAACTGGCACATGAATGGCTTTTCTCCTGTATGAGTTCTCATATGAATCTTTAGTGAACTGCCTACTCTAAATGATTTCAGACAAAACCGGCAACTGTATGGTTTCTCGCCAGTATGGCATTTAAGGTGGCTCTTCAGATGATGATCTTCAGCAAATGATTTCTTACATAAATGACACTGGTATGGTTTCTCGCCACTATGGGATCTCATGTGTATTTCCAGAGTATCACCTCTAGCAAATGATTTCTGACATAACTGGCACATGAATGGCTTTTCTCCTGTATGAGTTCTCACATGAGTCTTAAGAGTACTGACTACGCTAAATGATTTATGACATAACTGGCAACTGTATGGTTTTCACCAGTATGGGTTCTCATGTGCGCTTTCATATAACTACATTGAGGAAATGTTTTCTGACACAACTGGCACCTGTATGGTTTTTCGCCAGTATGGGATCTCATGTGCATTTTCAGAGTATCACCTCTAGCAAATGATTTTTGACATAAATGGCACAAGTATGGTTTTTCGCCAACATGGGTTCTCATATGCTTTTTCAGATTACCTCCGTCAGCAAATGATCTCTCACATAACTTGCAGCTGTGTGGTTTTTCGCCACTATGGGTTCTCATGTGCACTTTCAGAGTACAACCATTAGCAAATGATTTCTGACATAACTGGCACATGTATGGCTTTTCTCCTGTATGAGTTCTCATATGAATCTTTAGTGAACTGCCTACTCTAAATGATTTCAGACATAACCGGCAACTGTATGGTTTCTCGCTAGTATGGCATCTAAGGTGGCTCTTCAGAGTATGATCTCCAGCAAATGATTTCTTACATAAATGACACTGGTATGTTTTTTCACCAGTATGGGTTCTCATGTGCCTTTTCAGATGAACACTTTGAGCAAATGTTTTCTGACACAACTGGCAACTGAATGGTTTTTCGCCACTATGGGTTCTCATGTGCACTTTCAGAGTACCATCTCTGGCAAATGATTTCTTACATAACTGGCACGTGAATGATTTTTCTCCTGTATGAGTTCTCAGATGAATCTTTAGAGTACTGACTACTCTAAATGATTTTTGACATATCTGGCACCTGTATGGTTTTTCGCCAATATGGGTTCTCATGATGACCATGAAACCACTTACTTTTGTAAATGAATCCTCACAATACTGACATATATATAGTAACTCTCCACTATGGCTTCTCGTGTGCTTTTTCAAATGACTTCCAACATATCTGGAACTTTTTTGCTTCTCTCCCTTTCGGCTTTAAAATCAGGTTTTTCCCTTAATTGATAATTTCCCTGTTTTTCTCCATTATGGGTTCTATGATCAGGTGTCAGATGATCACCTTGAGGATACGGTTTCTTAAATAATTGATATCTGTGTGGTTTTCTCAGGATGATTCATATGTGCTTTCCAATCACCAGATTCTAGACACAGTTGGGATTTGTAAGGCCCTTGAACATCACGAGTTTTCATATGTACTTCAAAGATAACAAAACCTGTGTAGAAGTCTCTGAAATTGCTGTGGTCATAGCCTTTAAAACACCAGCAGTCTCCAGTTTGTCACGTATTCAACAGATCCACTTAAGTTTATCTTTCAGATGTTTACAAGATGGGTTCATGTTTCATCTGTCAGTTGTAGTTTTTTTTCATGTAAAGTTAGAAATTTGTCACACAGAACAAACTCTATGACGAAATATTGAAACTATCCAACCACTGTATAACAGAACACAATCATGTTTGCTATTGTTCAGGATGATTTTAGCTGAAGATGAACTGGTTGACTATAGCGAGAGTTGTATTCAAATAAATCCATTGTAACATTCGTGATGAGGATTAGTGAGATGTAGACTTTGCCTTGCAGAATGTAGATTGTCTTCTTCTTGTATTTGCTAAAACGAGCAATACAATATTTTTATACATTTAAAAATATAAACGATCATTTCATTGCAGCTTATCACAGTGGAATGACTGTTCTCCATTCGTAGTTGAATGACTAGTCAGTAATAATGGGAAAGCATAGTTTCAGCAATTCATTATGTAGTTATCTGCTAAGATGTTGACTTGCATAAACCCTTCTTAATGTTACACCTCTATCTCAAACAGAATGGCGTTACAACAGGACTTAGAAGTACAGCATTGCATTAGAAAAGCCAACTAAAACCAAGCCATTTCTAAATCACACCCATCTTAGATCTTCATAATCATTTACACAAGTAGCAAAACTAAAACTTGGTAAATGTGTTCACAAGCTCCCATATTATAATTAGTTTATAGAAGTCATGATTAAAAAGTGACAACTGAAATACAAATCACAACATCTACTTTGGCGAGAATCTTTTTCATAAAACAGCTTCTATTTACGGAAGAATTCTTTTTATCAATCCAACTTATATTTAAGCAGCAATTATTTTTCATCAAAACAACTTCTATTTGATTAAGAATTATTTTTCATCAAAACAACTTTTATTTGATTAAGAATTATTTTTTATCAATCCAGCGTCTATCTAAGCAATATTCTTTTCCAACGTCAATTTAAGTAAAAATTACTTTCATCAATCCCATAGCAAAAAAACCTCATCGACTCTGTTGAAGAAAAGACGTAGTTTAATAAATCCAGCTTCAATTTATGAAAGCAATTATTTCTATCAAGGAGCTAGTTTAATCAATCCAACTTTCACTTCAAATTGACCACACGAAATAATTTACCAACCTAAACTACGGGATTACCTATACTAATTTAGCAATGTAAAAGACGGCTTTAACCTACTTATTTACGCATTTTGAACAAAGAGTTTAATCAAACTTTGATCAAACTGTGAATAACTGAGTCCAACGGCATCTACTGGTATAACGTTCGTCGGTATGACTATCCAGCCATCGTCTACAGGAAAATTAAAGATTATTAGTTCAAAACGTAAAAATCATAACGTCAGCAATTCTCTCACTGTCATTAATAAAATGAGTTTGTCTACTAAATTATATGCACAGAGTTTAGAATCTAACCAGGTTTGGCAGTAAATGGAATTTCCACATAATCTGGTTCTTACTAACATCAGCACAAAATGGCGAACGAGCAAAGTGTTTCACAACGATGACCACGAAGCTGGATTATTTTAAAGTATATCCTGTCATCTAGCGAACATAGTTTAACGTGTTCAAAACTATGATTTGAAGAATGAAATTATTGACAGTCCTATTTCTAAAATTGCTATTTTTGACAATACTAGGAAGAAATAAGTGAATAGACTATTTGCGAGCTGGCTCATATAAAGCGCAATTTGCAAGTAGGCCTACGTTCAGGTGTCACGACAACTGGTCATATCTTGAACATCATGCAAAATCATAAGCTGATATGTTGCATGGCTTCTTACCACATCTTTGTTTACAAACTGATATATTATCAACTTGTGAGATGGTATTTTGAGGACATTGGTTGACTTGCCATGTCTGCCTCATATAAAAGTCCACTCTATACACTTCCTTGTGTTTGGTATGCTGGCGCTATATGAATTGCCCCAGAAATGTATACATATACATGTATGTAATATTTAAATCAGATTTAGAAATGTGCTATTTTGGCAAAAACCCACATATTCTGTGCCTTCGCATAGTAAAGTGCTGCACATGAATAAATAAAGCAGCATCTTAGCTTACTTACATCAACTCTGGAATATGTGGAGCATCTGGAACATACTTTCAGTCATCTATTTTATTATGTTCCCACTTGAATTAAGTGATGCCTCTGGCTGAGAAGGCTTAAAATTGCTTTCTTGAAGCTGGAAAGTTTGTTGCCTTTAGCCACAAGATGAACAATGTACTGAAATCTTAGACCTTATCCTCTTCAGTCCTCACAAATACAAGTATGTGCAAATTACGACATGACACTTATTTATTAAATATCTAAGTAATAAAAATCAAAAAAAGAAGACAAAACACAAAATATTCAGGATACATGAAAATATTTATTACACGTTTATCTTTTGTAATGACCAAACACAACATACAACACTCAATCTAAGTAGGATAAGCTAACTATTTTCATTAATACGGTACATAATGAATGCAAATGACAATAGTCTAAGTATCAAGAGCCTAAAATAGTCTCATAACCGCTCTGTTAAATATCAAGTCCAGCAGAAGTATCCGTTAAGCTAAATTTAATAAATTTAACAATAAAGCTGTCAAGTAGTGGAATCCAGGAACGAAATACTTTATTGCGTTTTTAGTAATTATAGAATAAGAGTTCATTTTGATGACCTGCAGCAAATCTAGTCTTACAATCATGCGAGAAGATGGCAACACATCAGTTATGTGGTGTATACATGTATAAGGAGTAACCTCTGAATTCTCTACATCAGAATGCTACTATCTAAGTATTCTGAAATGAAAGTGGTACAAAGTAACTATTCATGATTCTATGTATCCCAGCACTTCTATAGCTATTTTATCTCAGATTACAGTTGTTTTCAACTGTAATTATGTAGAGTCATAATTGAGAGCAGATCAACAACTAAGTCATCAGGTGGAGAAAATCGATGGCTAGAACAATGCTCTAGAAATACTGTCTCTATTTCAAAGAGTTCGTCACATATACCACATCCAAAAGATTTAGACAAACACGCTTTTGCTTCCATAGGAGATATGAATCTCCTAATATACGCACATTCTCCGTCTCTAATATTCGGTAAAGGACCTGCCATTCCACTGGAAACCGGATATATATTCTTTGACAAACACTCATCTGGTTTATCAATAACGCCTGTACTACTAAACTGCGATGAAATGATCAGATAGGTGAGCAATTATTTCACTTCCCGTTTTAGGATCCTGTGGCTGTGTTACTCGATGGAGTTTAAACTTCTTCGCTGAAGAACTGCTCTTGGTATAAGGTTTATTGCGTGCGTGTTGCTCCTCAGTTGCGTGAGTTCTTCTGTGTCTCTTTAGAGTCTTTGTGTGAATCCTTTAGATTTTTCACCAGTTTCAATTTGTGCGATGGTTTTTCATTCCTTTATTACAAACCTCAGATGTGTATGGTTTTTCACCAGTATGGGTTCTCATGTGCGCTTTCAGATTACCAGATTGATTAAATGTTTTCTGACACAACTGGCACCTGTATGGTTTTTCACCACTATGGGTTCTCATGTGCTTTTTTAGATACTACAGTTTCTGAGAGTAAATGTTTTCTGACATAAAATGTTTTCTGACACCTGTATGGTTTCTTGCCACTATGGGTTCTCATGTGCTTTTTCAGAGTACTAGGACATAACATTAAATGCTTTCTGACACAACTGGCACCTGTATGGTTTTCACCAGTATGGGTTCTCATGTGTGCTTTCAGATCCAAACCTTCACGAAACAATTTCTGACATAACTGGCACCTGTATGGTTTTTCACCAGTATGGGTTCTGATGTGTCTTTTCAGATTACTGCCATAAGCAAATGATTTCTGACATAATTGGCACCTGTATGGTTTTTCGCCAGTATGGATTCTCATGTGCGTTTTCAGATAACTACATTGAGTAAATGTTTTCTGACATAGCTGGCACCTGTATGGTTTTTCACCAGTATGGGTTCTCATGTGCGCTTTCAGAGAACCATATTGAGTAAATGTTTTCTGACACAACTGGCACCTGTATGGTTTCTCGCCACTATGGATTCTCATGTGTTTTTTTAGAGTACTAGGATCATTAAATGGTTTCTGACAAAGCTGGCACCTGTATGGTTTTTCACCAGTATGGGTTCTCATGTGCACTTTCAGAGTACCACATTGATTAAATGTTTTCTGACATAGCTGGCACACCTGTATGGTTTTTCACCAGTATGGATTCTCATGTGTCTTTGCAGATCACCACATTGATTAAATGTTTTCTGACATACCTGGCATCTGCCTGGTTTTTCACTCGTATGGATTCTCGTATTCGCCATCAGGCAACTAACTTCATTGATAATTTCACTGTTTGTCTCCAGTGTGGGTTCTTTGACAAGATGCCAGTTTAACACCTTGAACACACAGTTTCTGAAATAATAGACAGGTGTGGTTTTACCCAAAATGATACGTACATGTTTCTCCAATCACCAGATTCTAGACAAAGATGGGATTTGTATGGCTTTTGAAAAACATGAGTTATCGTACGCACTTCAAAGTTAACAAAGCTTCTGTAAGTTTGTGCAATTGTTGTTTTCATAGCCTTTCCAACACCAGCAGAGTCCAGTTTCTCACATTATTGACGACTTCATTTAAGATTGCGTTTCATGGTTCATGTTTCATCTATCTGTAGTAGCTATCTTTCGAGTAAAGGAAGAATTAGTCATGTAGAAAAATACTCTCTGACGAAATATGAAGCTGTCCAAAGTTTGTATCATAGAACATCTTTAAGCTATTGCTACGTTTTAACTGAAGATGAACTCATCGACGGATGAACTATAGCTAAAGTTGTACTCGAATAAATCCACTGTAATGTCCTTGATGAAGAGTAATTAGATTTAGACCTTGCTTTGCAACTGAATTTTGAAGCTTGAACAGAATGCAGCTTCTCTTCTTTATGCACTTGCTAAAACGAAAAGTCAGGGTCCGATTTGTGCAGGGGGGTCGGAAATCTATAGAACTATTAAAAATGTACTGAGCCGCAGTAATATTTTTTACCCCCCCCCCTCTTATGGGCCTTCCCAGCCAGAGATGGGCATGATTAGTTAAATTGCTTATCGATTAAAATTAGATTTAGCAAAATCTTGTAGCTAAAGAATTAGCTGTTTAGCTAATTACCGGTAATCACCTAATCGATTAGAATTTAATCGATTAGTTAGCCTACTCATCTCTGTTCCCAGCATCCCTTATGTTTTCTTCCCAACACCCATCATCAGTATAATATACATGTATATATATATATGCATGTATATATATATACATATATATATGCACAATACAATACAAAGCATACAAAACACCATTTGTAAATTGCTACAGTACAATGCAACTTTTGTTAACAAAACAATTGCTTGCTGTCACTGTGTGTTTTGCTTCAATCAGAAATTTCAAATGAAATTGTGAAGATTAAATTAAGATAAAAACCTATAGAAAGCCACCACACCTTGGCCACTGTCGAACAGCCACAAATAAGAATATGTTCATACCTTAAAACGCTTAATAAGCTTATTTGATTAACAATGGAGCTTTCCTGGCCTTTTTCTGCAAAATGTCTGATGACAGTTTTAAAATCAATTTTCTGGCAATAGGCTACTCAACCTGGCCAAATCCACAAGATATTCTTGAGACATTGTAGACCTTACAAATTCTTAATTAGCTTGAATGTGCTGAATGATCTCTCTGCAGAGGTTACTGTTTCCGGAATTAACAGTATAAGTGTATAACCTAAGCTCACACAAACATTTGGAACTTGCTCAGAAAGATTGTACTGTGTTAATAAGTCAACAGGTCAACTGTGTTAATTGGGCACATCCAAACATTATCTTATGTACGGAGGGTAAATTTTGAATTTCTGTTATGAAATCCTCACCATTAAAGAAAGCAAGATATTGCTTTGCTAAAGTTAAAGTTTTTCTTCCAACAAACAGGCAGACATGGTTAGATATATATTTCCACAAGAAAGCAAACCTTTCAGGGCTCCTGATCTGTCACCATACATTTTGGACGGCTTATCTAAAACTGTTACTTTTTATATCAGAAGGCTTAAATAAATATATGCATAAATTGGAAATCTGCAAAATAAGTTCTATAATGTCAGACAGATGAACAGCAGAAGAGCTAACCTTCCTGCAGATGATGAGGCTGGCGATGTTGGGAAAGGGATCCTATGACTCATTTCAATTGGGGTGCGTGTAATGAATGGGGGCTAGGGCCTATAGGAGATTGGAGAAAGCTTTAGCATTGACCTACACCATGTGAAGGGCACTGTAGGCTAGAAGGGCACTATCAATCATACACTTGCTGGACCTTGATCAGTAACTCCTCCGGCTCAGCCAGAAACTACACTCCCGGCTCTCTGGGCCCAGGAGCAATGAACCGGCTGCACCCTCTCATAGGCCCTGCCTGTCATAGTAACCAAGTGAAAACCCAGATGAAAGTACGGTGACCGAGAGGGACCAGGTTGTTGTATTATCTGAAAGGATAACCCTATTCCCTAAAACGTATATCCCAATATCAACCTAAATCAGGCCGATTGGTCATAACAAGGACTATATATTTTATTATGCATGGAGTCATTTGGAGTAGGACTGTGGGTAATGAATTTGAGGGGGTCCAGCCGACCCCCCCGGGGGTCGGCCAAAGGCCAGAAGCAGGGGGGTCAAAATGAGAAGCAGGGGGGTCCAACGCCCCCCCGACCCCCCGGCAAATCGGACACTGCGAAAAGTACAAATTCAATTTTAATATGCTTTAAAATATAGAACACAATTTCACTGAGCACTGTTCATTACAGTATATGGACTGTTCTATATTCGTAGTTGAATGACTAGTTAGTAGTAATGGGAAGTCATAGATTCAGGAATTCATCAACTAATTTTCTGTAAAGATGATGACTTGCTTACGCGGTTTATATATATATTGCAGCACTATATCAACTAAAAATACCAGACACATGGACTTAGAAGTACACAATTCCAAGCAGAGTCCAGCTGTGGATTACTGCAACTGGATTCTTATTGACATCATTAAGTCCAATCTACAGAAGCTCAAGAGGGTTCTCTTTGGTTAGAGTCATAGCAAATACATCAAGAGATGAACAAATAACACCTGTTTTAAAACACACTACATTGGCAATCTGTTCAGCAGAGCATTTCTTTCACCGTGGGTCTCGTGGTCTAATAAACACTGAAGCTTGATGAAACATATAATTTAAAATCAATCTTATCACGATTCCAGATCTTCATCATATTGCTATTCCTGGACAAATCTGAAACCACACTTATGCTAGGCGAATAAGCGTCTTCAGTGTCAGGACCTACATTTTTTATAATTCCCTCTCTGATATCAGTACATTATCCTCAGTCCTTTACGTGCTCCACTATGCATGTGCCTTGCAATCTCACCTGCAATATTGGTAGATATAGGCAAAATTGGTTCGCTTTACCTATACAGGAGGTACACAAGAGGAGCACCAACGTAATCAATTAATAGAATGTCTCACCTTACTTCTAGAATTATAGGTAAAATTACACCAGAGCTGTACAATGTTGGTGGAAAGGTCAGAAGACCCATGAAGAGGATTACAGGTAGGCACCTCATAGCATTTGTTGAGGCTAAGAAAGTGAAATTGTTACAAGTGTATACCCGTGATTACCTCTCGGGGTTAGTTTGAGTGACTTCTCTTCTTATTCTCAGAAGAAGTAAAATTGGAACTATGTTTATTAACTTCCTTCTTCTATATCGAATAGTTTGAAAATCTAAACTGTCTTGCATAGTTTTCTTATAGATAAGACAGTTTGAATAGCTGCAAATTTAGAAGTTTTACCAGTTTGCTATATTTTATTGTCCATCATCATTTTATGTTAGGCCTATCTACTTTTTAAAGTTTCCTGTTTAATCAATTTGTGAGCTGCAACAAAGTTTTACATGTATGTAATTATTTCAGAATATCATAAATACCAGGTAAGTCTTAACCTTAACTTAATTCGAATTAAAGCGCCTTTATGAGACTATCAAACATCGGCAAAAATGGTGCCTTACAGCAGATGACGATGTAGTAGAATTTGATTTTTAAGCACAAAAACCACCATCAATGTTAACGTCTGAAGAAACAACCATGCACTCAAACAATGTTAATCACTTGTCTTCATTGATTATAGACTGTTATAGAATTCCAAAAAGAAATCTATTAGTCAGAAAACAAGAGAATCTGATATTTTCTTCCTGCTCACAATTTTATAGTTACAGATGACTGTTAAAAAGTATTAAACAGACCAAAATGTTGCCTAGAATAGGATCGCATTCAGTAAATGAAGATCCCATCCAGTTTTTTTTCTAGATCTTTGGGAAAATTCCTGAGACACTGTGCACATTTTACAATTCACAAGATGAATCCAACACCATTTATGTTATGCACACGTATCCAATCACAGGCAACAACTAATGGTAACAAATGATAGGCATCATTTGGTGGCTGAAAGAGTTATGCAACAGTCCAGTGTACACGGCTAGCTAATATTTAACGCGCAAAAAACGGCAGCACCACCACGTAACACACTGGAGTTACACAGTCTCAATTAAATAAGGATTAGGATAATCACTCTTATTATCACAGTGTTATGCACTATTACGAGCAGATTTCTTGCAGGTTTCATTTCACCGACATATTTAAACAATTCGCCCACTATGATTTTTCATAAATCCAGCTTCTATTTATATTATAAAATAGATTTATCAATCCAACTTCTACTTACACTATAACATTTCTTCATCATTTAAACTTCTATTTAAGCAAGTATTATTTAATCAATCCAACTTCTGTTTAAGCCAGACTTCTACAACTTTCGGACTAACGGACCTTCGGACTATCGACCTGCCACCATTTAATTATATCTCTTATCTGGCTGTGAAAATGGAAGTTGGATTGATACAAATATTTCTTTGCATAAATAGAAGTTGGATTGATGAAAAGAATTCTTTCCACTGAATAGTTTCCCAGTTTATCATTTGCGAGATGGCACGTTGGTAAAATGAGATGCAGGACGTGATGGGCGCCTTGCATGGCTGCCGAATGCAGTTAAATTCGACTACATTAATAACTTGTCATCCGTTCATACTGATTTGTAATCATCCAGCATTGTGTCTGTTTGAAATTAAAAGAAGATTAATATTATTATTATATAATTCATGACGCTGTAGGCCGATCATTTTCGCGTATTTTATTATTTGTCTTATGTGTCTGCATAAATGGAAGCTGGATTGATTAAAATAATTAATTGTTAGCCTAAATGGAAGTTGGATTGATGAAACTAGTTATTTGCTAAAATAGAAGGTGGGTTGAAGAAGAAAGCGTGTAGTTTAGTGTCGTAAATGATTCATGATTCCATGGCGAGTCAACGTTTGTGGAATACAAGTTGTATTGACTATCAGAATTCTCGCTGAATAGAAGTGGGATTGATGAAAATAATTTTAGGTTAAATAGAAGTGGGATTAATGAAAAGAATCTTGCCTAAATAGAAGCTGGAGTCATTACAGTTATCATGAAAATCATTGACATAATAAAATACGATAAAAATACACGCTTACCACCACTATCAATTAAATACGTCAAAATGCACTTTTACCTTAACAATTAAATTCGCTATTACTTTCACCGGAAGAAACACGGATAAAATACGCTAAAATGTAGGATTACCTTCTTCGACTTTACATTACTTATTTACGCTGATTACAAAGAGTTACAATGAATGACTGCGTCGAACGACATCTAGTGGTCTAATGGGTAAACCCGTAGTTTAGGTTGCTAAATTATTTTATATCGTCAAATTGAAATGGAAGCTGGATCGAGGAAAAAAATTGTTTCACTTACTCGAAGTGGGATTGATGAAACTATTTCTGTCTTTAAATAGAAGTTGGATTGATGGAAATAATTTTTACCGTAAATAGAAGCTGGATTGATGAAACTTAGTTTTTGATGCATGCAATAGAAGCTGGAATAATGAAAATAATTGTTTCCGTAAGTCGAAGCTGGACCCATGGGAAAAGTTCTTTGTTTGCATAAGAGTTTCATTGATGAAAAATATTTTTCTGGTTAAATAGAAGAACTTTGGGTCATTTTTTCATTAAATGGAAGCTGGATTGATTAAAAAAAATTCTCTATGAAATGGAAGCGGGATTGATTATAGTTATGATAGACATAGGTAGAGTGCTTACTTACCAACGTCAAGTACGGCATTGAAGACATTAGAATAATTTAGCAACCTAAACTACGGGATAACCATCGAATCTAACCAGGTTTGGCATTAAAGTCCAAATTCCACACAATCTGTTTCTTATCGTCATCAACACAAAATGGCGATCGATTAAAGTTTTTCACTAGCCTTCAATAATAATAAACGGAGTTTCTGAAGGTGTAGCCTGTCATCTGGCGAATAGATTTTAACCTTAGTAATGGAACTTTTAAATAGCGCCCTTTCAGATTATAATCTACTCAGAAGCGCTTCAAGTCCAACCACAGCTAAATAAAGCAGTCTTTAGCGATAAACTTAGCAGTGTGGCCCTAGTCACTAGATGGAGTGCAGGAGGGAGCCCATTAACGTTACTACATCAACTAAGAATTTAAGCAGTAAGGCTTATGTGAATTTAATAACATTCTTTTTCGATCAAATTCATTGTTTAATACATAAATAATGCTAGTAAGAAAGAAGTGAACAGACTATTGGAGTGAACAGACTATTGGAGTGAACGACAGCGACTTAGAGCAATATGCAAGTACACTCAAGAATTAGACCAACCTTACCGTGTGATATCATAATCGTCATGCACATTCCTTAGGGACTACTTCAGGTTAAAATACTGAAAACCGGCTTTCTCATGAGCATTGCATCGTTTACTGTTAGAGATCTGTCTAATAATAGGCCTTCTAATCTTCTTCATCCTAAACGGTTTTGTCCAGGACATGAATGATTGGAAGGCGGAGTAAGTAGGCCAATTAGATCGATCATTGTTGAATTCGGAATGAAAGCCTTAGGACGATAGTCATGTTTCTGGAATAAGCTGCAGTCGATCTCACGCTTACTCACCTACATACAACGACAGCAGAGCTGTTGGTGACCGGGCCTACGGTTTCCCTAGGACATCGACAACCACTTACTTACCTACAGACCACGCCAAAACGCGGGCAACTCCGCCACGTCAACAACACCAGCCGTGCCAGTCCCAAGCCTGGAACAAGGATGATGATAACCGACAACAAATCAACACATGTACAACGGGGAAAGATAAATACACGAATCTACAACGACACCACATGGCCACATTAATATTCATATACCAATGACGTCACCCACGTAAGCCAGCAGCCACCTCTATACACATACAGGGACCTCAACGCGCGATGCAGACCGGTATCACGATATAAAGTCTCCCCCCGAAACAGAGTCGCCCCCTTGCCGTAACAGAGTCTCCCCCGGAGACTTTGTATCGGAACAAAGTCTCCTCCATTGAAATAGAATCACCCCTATCTACGATACAAAGTCTCCCTCTGACTAAAATCGCCCCCTCTGTTTTCATTTGCTTTTTTATATTATTTAAAATAGGATTTAATATGTGCATGTCTGAAATAAATTACTTTCAAGTTTATTAGTTCAATTGGACATGAAATAACTATGGAATTAAATGCGATAATTGTGAAATAAATGTTTTATAGTAGTAAATGCATCGTGTAAATGGGATGTCGGACGCGCTTATGTCATGAAAACGCAGTGGAGAGATAACGCACTGTCAGAGGCTATAACTAAGAAAATAGCTCACACAACAAGTAGACTTTAACTGGTGCTAGTTGGCACTGTTTGCTGAAAAGATTCTGAGCATTACCAGTCACTAATTGATAGGCCTACTTATTCATTATGCCAAGTAGAGCTAATTAGCTTCAAAGTGATTCTTCTAAGGTTAAACCTACCACTGAATTTGTGTTTAATATTAGTCGTTCAATATAATAATTAGCGTCAGATGTATCGGGCCAGCTTATTAGCTATATACTAGTAGGCCCTAGTCTGAAACAAAGCCTGCGAGTCATTATAACTGTACTGGTTTCCTAAGACGAGCCAGCACTGGCTTCTATGCGATTATTGATGCGGATTAGGCCTACCATTCAACAGGTATCAATCAACTGATATGACTTTGCGCTTGATTTTCTGCGATTCATCCGGTTAGCCTAATGTTTGCTAATTATTGTTTGCTGGTATCAGGTTATTACCTAGAACATGAAAGTCATAACCAGTGATTGTAAATGAAGTACTGGCTTTCGGATATGAGCTTGCCTGGCATTCATGGATAAAGATTAGGCATTCACGAAATTATTGGCAATAGGACTACCCATTAAATAATCGCAGCTAAACCAAACCAATTTAGTATCGATAGGCCAATAAGCAAAAGAATAAAACATTGTAGTCCATGAAGCCAGTACAGTCTAGTCTTGAGATTAAGCCTACTATAGGGCCTACACATTTGTTGATCCACGGAATTATTCGGCTTAGAAATGTAATTTTGCACACGGGGTAATAAAAGCTAGAACAAAGTTGATTGGTTGACTACAAAAGGCAGACCGCCATAAATTAATTATTCGTAGCTCAACTTTATTTCTGCATAGGCTTTGATGATCTTAAAGGATTCAATGTTAGTTAGTAGGCCTATATTGATTGGGTATAAGTTGCATGAATAAGTACTACTTAGTGAAACATTTCAAATTTATTTTCATGGATAAGACTAGTCTGAGTGTGAAGCTTTGCTTAATTACGTTACCAAAAATAAAGAGGATCATACAGCAGAATATCCTAAAGATGAGGAACGTCGTCTATGAGAGAAATCTGTTTAATTCTGTGTCAGCAATGCAGACTTTGCTGATGGATAAAGTTACCGATTACATAACTTCCATTTATCAAGCAGGTGAGTGAGGTGGCAAGGAAAGCCCAAAAAGTATGAAAATCCTGCTTACAGAGTCAAATTTGCTAATAATTAACTTAACAGTATAAAAGAACGCAGTGGCGTAACAACCTAGTCGGGGGCCCTTGAACACTCTAAGCTTGGTGCCCTTACCAATTAATATCAACCCTATGACGCACACCTTCCCGGCCAACGCATTTAGCACACCTGGGGTCTAATAGACCCCACCGATAACACGGGTGGCATTTATACCATTTTAATAAAAAAAGTGGAAATTAATGCTCCAAGTTAAGTTTGGACAGAGTGCGTGCACTTATGGAACATGTTTGGATCATGATACAATGTTAGATTCAATGTACGAAACAAAAAATCATTTATTGTAATCTAAGTATTCGACACCACAGTGATCGTTCTAATGCTTGAAATGGAAGTTCTTGTGACGTCTGTGAGTGTATGTATGTATGTATGTATGTATGTATGTATGTATGTATGTATGTATCTATGCATGTATGAATGTATGAATGCATGCATGTATATATGTATGAATGTATGTATATATGTATGTACATGTATGTATGTATGTATGTATGTACGTGTGCATGCAGGGATAAATCTATGTATGGATGAATGGATGTAAGCATGTATGTATGTTTGTATGTATGTACGTATGACATATGTATGTATGTATGTATGTATAAGTGTATGTATGTATGTAAGTATGCATGCATGTATGTGTTATGGATGGATATATATATGTGTGTATGTTTGTTTGTACTTGTAGGTATGTGTACATGCATGTATGCATGTTCATGTACACATGTATGGATGTATATTCGTATTAATATGTGTGTATGCATGCGTTTATGTATTTATGCATGGAAGGATGGATCTATCTATGTACGTATGCATGCATGTATATTATTGTATATAATGTGTGTATATGTATGTACATTTATATATGTATGGATGTATTCGACACCACAGTGGTCGTATCTATTTATTAATTGATTTATTGATTGATGTATATTGGCATGTATATATATATATATATGTGTGCATGTGTGAATGCATGTATGTGTGGATGGATGGATGTATGCATGCATGCATGTATGTATGTACGTATGCATGCATGTATATATTTGTATGTATGTGTGTATATACATGTACACATGTACATATATGTATGGATGTATATTGGTATGTATCTATATATTTGTATGTATGTATGTATGTATGTATGTATGTATGTATGTATGTATGTATGTATGTATGTATGTATGTATGTATGTATGTATGTATATATGTATGTATGTATGCATGTATGTATGTAGTAATATGCATGCATGTATATAATTATTATATGTGTTTATGCATATATTCATGTGCAAGTATATTTGAAGGGATGTATATTTGTATGTATATATATATATGTGTATTGATGGATGTATGTATGTATGCTTGTATGTATGTATGTATGTATGTATATATGTATGCATGTATGTATGTGTGTATGTATGTATGTGTTGCATGTATGTATGTAACGTAGCCTGGAATATGTCATAGTCGATGGGCCTATCAATGTTAAAGCCTGGGGTCTGCTGGACCCCAGGTTTGCTAAATATGCCCGAGTGTCATTCTTATTTTTGTATCATCAAACCTAGAATTCTAAACTCTTTTGAATTTTTTCCATAAATGTAGAGGGATGAATTGCTGAGGAATTTGAATTATTTCAGATTTTTACTTGTTGTATCAACGCAGTTATTCAAGGAAGTTTCATCGATGGGGTCCAATGGACCCCAGGTGTGCGTCATAGGGTTAACGAGATTAAAGAGTGAAAATAATGAGATAGCTATTTAAAACCCAGTTCAACAAAGAGTATTAACCGTTATCCATATGTCACGCCACATTCATAGGCCATAGCTATCTGCGACCTTCGCAGAAATCCTTTGTTGGACTTTAAACTGCGTCTACATTCGCTACATCATCTATAGTTCACACCACATTGGACTACTGCAACTATTTCTTCCTAGACATAGGTATTACCCAAATAAACCGAATTCAACCTATTAAGAATGCCCTCGTCCGTGCTGTCACGGTCACCAAAATCTCTAAGTACCAACACATCACACCTGTCCTAAAATCACTTCCCTGGCTTAAAATATCTTAAGGAATAGAATATAAAGTCATATCACTCACCTACAACACACTTCAATCCTCCCAACCCTGAGCCAGCCTTCCTATCTCCGTCAGTTGTTCACCGTCCAACCACTTCGCTCAACCCCCTCTTCTGCCTCAACTCCTCCTCCCGTCCGTCACCTCATCAATAAAATTTTCAAATCGCTGCATAGCCATATAGTTTTTCCGTCTCTCTGGAACAAACTCCCGCCATGCAGTATTTAGGCCTACAACAATTATCTGATCCATCCTACGAGCTCACCAGAACCTCAACTCTCTGTATCTCTCCAGGTCTTTGAACCGTCTTTCACATAACATTGAAAACACTGCTTTGCACAACTCTTATCCTGATTCCTCCTCTTCCCCTTATATCCCTCACCGTTTCAACTCTAAACACCACCACCGTAGCTGCCTGACTGAGCCTTTTGATCTTGACCTCCTGCTGAGTCCTGCCTATCGATTCTGTTTTGGTTAATTGCCTGTGAATAAGCTGGCTCCCGCGACTTCGCTTTTTGGGCCTTGTAGAAGTTTCAATATTACAATTACGATTAATAGTTCAAGGCAGAGCAAGAATACAACCGAAATGTATTGGCAAATGTAACCTGTCGCATAGCCTATACACTATAGTCACATGCGAAGCTAGTGTGCACTAGGCTACAACTTGCATCATGTAACTGAAAAGCATGCTGACATAATGTTACTTTTTTATAAATGAAATTGTCACGGACAAACGGAAAAGTACATTTGTTAAAGTTAAAACGCTTGGGACCTCGGAGGCCCTGAACTTTGTCCACCTTCGTTATATGGCTATTACGCCACTGAAAGAACGGTTAAAATATGCAACTAATATGAAACCATTAAGCGAAAAGAGACAAACAGAAGGGAAAAGGAAACTTAACCAGCAGATTAGCATTAATTAATAAGGCTAATTAATAATGAGTCTTAATGAGAATGACATCATATACCAAGTGAATGCATAACATTTTTTAAACCATTAAAAGATTGGCCGCCTGTTGGATGAAGAGAGGAATCTTATTCCAAACACTCAAGCTTTTGTTAAACCAAGGAAGCTAAGATAAAGTTGATTGGTGAGCTATAATAAGTGTAAGGTAAATGAACATTAATATAGCACTTCTTCAAGATTTCTACTCAAAAGCGCTCTCTGAGCTAGTCCATATGATGTTAACTGTCATTACAAACGAATATATTACATCAGTTAGCATAACAATGCAACAAATATGTTAGTGTAGGCTATCTTGTGTTGAAATAAAATCTCCCCCGGTGGAGAGTTTATTTCGACGGGGATGAAATATACTCTCTCCCCGGAGACTTCCCCGGAGACTATATTCTGAAATAAAGTCTCCGGGGGTCAGAATTATTCTGAAACAGATCCGCCGGGGGAGACTCTATTTCGAAATAAAGTCTCCGGGGAGACTTTTAGAGGAGACTCTGTCACGCGAACACCACACACTCAACACACACACACACACACACACACACACACACACACACACACACACACACACACACACACACACACACACACACACACACACACACACACACACACACACACACACACACACACACACACACACACACACACACACACACAGACACACACACACACACACACACACACACACACACAACTGCTGATATATTAAGTGGACAAAGTCGATAGCAGTCGATAGCCTTAGCGACTGACTTCGACTTGAGGGCTTAGCTGACTGGCGGCGGCGGCGGATGGCGGCGGCGCCTGGGACTACCTCCTACTTTTCCTTTTACCCATGTCTTTAAAGAGGAAAGGCAGAATTGATCCTTGACAGCAAATTACTGTTTAAAGACGCTTTGTCTTGACAAAGACTATTAAGCGTCGCCCTCCTCCTCCCTCCAGTTTTGGGACTGACTGGCACTACTAGAATACGGCCAGAGGCGAAATGATTTTCCGTCAGTTTTAGTTTTCGTGCATTAAACGATATCTTATGGCTGACAAAGCCGTTAATAGGAGCGAATGTCAAATATTCATGCGCAGCAACAAAGTTAATTATTATGTTGTTGTGGTGAGGCGCAAAATTTTGCGCTAAAAATAGACGACAATCAATTTACATCCTGGTCTTTGAGGCCACAGCGGAGTAGGATATCGTATTTGTCATTTGTGTTTCTTGTTATATCAGTAGCCATTTTTCTTGGGTTGAAAGTTCTTTGGAGGTAAACGTTTTTAATTAGAAAAGCATCGATTAACAATAAAGCATATAATATCAAATATAAAAAAGTGACCATAAAGGACTCAGACTCATTTCTGTAGACGAGTAGGCCACAATGGACGCCCTGGCAGGAAAACACAAACGAAACGAAAACGAAAGTAATCGTAAACACCATAATTCTGAATTACGATTTTCTTCAAGTTCCAAAACAGGTAAGTGGAAAGAAAAAACTTTATTACTAACAATAAAACAGAAAAGCTTCAACAATGCAACAATTTATTGATAAGACTCGGTTTTAGAGCAATGCAATGTTTGCGAATAAATACATAATTATCCCGTTTTTGCCGAAATTTTATTTTTGCGTCATTTTCATTTATGTTACACAGTTTGATGCTAGAATAGCCATGCCACCTTAAGTTTTTATTTATTTTAAGAAATTCCAAGCATTTTTTATTTTGTTCCTATGTTCCAAAAGGGTGGATAATAACATAATCCACGCCAACACCACCAAGTAGGCTACAGCTATGATTATTTAAAGTGAAATAACCAAGCACAAATGTTCTAGCTGCTATCACAGTGCTGTATAGAAAGTGTTGGGGCCCATATTCAGTATACTTGTGCCTTAGTTCAGACAAAGAACAGAAAAATATTCCAAAAATGACCATTTTTCCTGCAAACAAGCGAAGAAAATCATCGTGGAAGGGAATGCCGGTGTCGCGTGACAGAGTCTTTCCCCCTAAAAGTCTCCCCCGGAGGCATGTGGGCAATCTCTAATGGGTCTCATAGCATACTAGCCTTATGCAGCGTCTCATTGGCCGGTTTCAAGTAATGAATATTCACGAGCAGTGACGTCACTGATCTCGTTTTGTTTACAAATTGTTGCGGATTTGCCGCTTGATATAGGCTAATTAATAACGCACATCGCTCATCATCTATTAAGAAGCTGTTTTCTAAGATTTATAAGGCGCTTTAATAGAACTAAATACACCGCATATGATTGGACTCATATTTTAGTAGGCCCTATATAATTATGATTGACAACGTTCCACATAATGGAATGTTGTCAGCTGGATTTGATTGATCGAGTATCCATGTAACAACGATGAAACTGTTCGTAATGTTGTTTAATCAGTTATGCATCGTGAAAAATTTAATGATGTTCACAGCAGAAGTTTCAGTCTCACATTAAGGACTCGTAAAGTGGTAAAACCGTATTTTACGTTGCTAAATTATTCTTAATGTCTTCAATGCCGTAGCCTACTTGACGTTAGTAAGTAGCCTACGCAGTCTGCCTACGTGCATGATAACTAACATCAATCCAGCTTCCATTTCATCCTGAATTTTTCATCAATCCAGCCAGCTTCCATTTCATGAAAAAAAAGTCCTACTTCTATTTAACCAAAACAATATTTTTTTATCAATGGAACTTTTATTTAAGCAATTAAAGAACTATTCTCATGGTCCAGCTTCTACTTACGAAAACAATTATTTTCATCATTCCAGCTTCTGTTGCATCAAAAACTTAGTTTCATCAATCCAGCTTCTAGCCTACTTACGGTAAAAATTATTTCCATCAATCCAACTTCTATTTAAAGACAGAAATGGTTTCATGAGTCCCACTTCCAGTTAATGAAACAATTTTTTTCTCAATCCAGCTTCCATTTCAATTTGACGACATAAAATAATTTACCAACCTAAACTACGGGTTTACCTAACGAAAGAAATATTTTTCATCAAAGTAAAGAAATATTCTCATGGATCCAGCTTCTAATTACGGACACAGTTATTTTCATCATTCCAGCTTCTATTGAATCGAAAACTTTCATGAGTTGCCGTTTCACATTCAATTCAACTTAAATAACGAACAGCGCTCGACATCGTAAAATTATTTTCACCAAAGAACTCCATAAACTAAAATAGCCTATGCCTGTTTGCCGATTACATTCGCTCGTATGCACGTAAGCACGTAGCAGCATCATCTTCCCATATTTTATTTTTGCTCTAATTTTAATTTTCTCTATTATTTTCAATTAGTTCAGTGAAATATATTTTATTTTTGCTCTAATTTTAATTTTCTCTTTATTATTTTCAATTAGTTCCAGAAATGACTTCCATGTTCTTCGGCCACTCTTTCCTCCGATTATTGATCGTCATTACAAAATGAGACCACGCCCTCACAACTTTGTACTACCCACTAAAGATGATAAACTTTTTATCTCACGAGTCCTGTATAAAAAGCCATCCTCTGACCACTAATGCTCATAAATCTCATCCCACGTTACTCTCTTAATTAACTTAACAATTCATCATGCAATAGTTGATAACAATTTGTTGCCTTATTGTCTCCCTAACATTGCATGGCTACTCGTTATATGGTACAATCTTGCTTGCATTCATTCGTAACTTTTGTTAAATTGCAATGTACCTGATAGCGGTGTGTCTATCAGTTTTGTTACCAATAAAACGAATATTATTATTATTATTAGTGAAAAGCACTGACATAGCCTGCGACGGCCATACGCCATTATTGACAAGTAAGCAACAACAAGAACGAGAGAGTAGGGCAAGCGTAGCACGTAACTGCTTATGAATATTCAATTACGTGAACCGGCCAATAAGACGCTGCCTAAGGCTAGCATGCTATGAGACCCCCCTAGAGATTCCTACATGCCACCGGAGACTCTATTTCGAAATAGATTCTCCCCCGGCGGATCTGTTTCAGAATAAATTCGCCCCCGGAGACTTTGTTTCAGAATATAGTCTCCGGGGGGAGAGAATATTTCATCCCCCGTCGAAATAAACTCTCCCCCGGGGAGACTTTATTTCAACACAAGATAGCCTACACTAACATCATATTTATTACATTGTTTTGCAAACTGATGTAATATATATTATTTATTAGTTTGTAATGACAGTTAACATCATATGGACTATTATAGCAGAGAGCGCTTTTGAGTAGTAATCTTGAAGAAGTGCTATATTAATGTTCATTTACATTACATTTATTATAGCTCATCAATTAACTTTATTTTAGCTTCCTTGGTTTAACAAAAGCTTGAGTGTTTGGATTAAGATTCTTCTCTTCATCCACCAGGGGGCCAATCTTTAATGGTTTAAAAAATGTTATGCATTCATTTGGTATATGATGTAATTAAGACTCATAATTAATTAGCCTTTTTAATTACTGCTAATCTGCTGGTTAAGTTGTCCTTTTCCCTTCTGTTTGTCTCTTTTCGCCTAATGTTTTCATATTAGTGGCATATTTTAACCGTTCTGTTATACTGTTAAGTTAATTATTAACAAAGTTGATCCTGTAAGCAGGATTTTCATCCTTTTTGGGCCTTCCTTGCCATCTCACTCACCTGCTTGATAAATGGAAGTTATATAATCGGTAACTTCATCCATCAGCAAAGTCTGCAGCGCTGACACACAATGAAACAGATTTCTCTCATAGACGACGTTTCTCATCTTTAGAATATTCTGCTGTATGATCCTCTTAATTTTTGGTAACGCAATTAAGCAAAGCTTCATGAAAATAATTTTGAAATGTTTCACTAAGTAGTACTTATTCATGCAACTTATACCCAATCAATTTAGGCCTACTAAACTAATATTGAATCCTTTAAGATCATTAAAGCCTTTTTATGGAACACAGCAAAGGAATAATATGATACAGTCACCGGGCCTGCCTGGTGTTCAGTTACATGTATGACAGTATAATTAGCTATCTTTAGCTTGTTGTCGTGTCACAAGAAGTAATTTATATGGCAAGCGATCTTTAAAATCCTTTTAAAACAGTGGACGGATTAATCCTCAGGCTACCGAGGTTTTTTGTACCACTGGCTACCAAAATGGGTGGTTACTACCCCTGGATTTCGTGTTTGGTTTCACATATCATAACTTGCATTGGATTCAGCATTCATTTCTGCACAGAATGTTATATTTAGTTGTACGTTATGTGAATGCATCTCGAAATTACATCACTTTTAACAACTGAACCCCCTTAATTAGCGATATTTTATATTATTGCGTACATTTTGTACTTTTTGGATAAACAAATATAAAATTATATGTGTTTGAAACTGATCTATGTATCCAAGATACACATATACATACCTACATGTTTATATACGTATAATATACATCCATACATATATATCCATTAGGGTGGTCCTAGAAAATGGAAGTTGTTAAAAATAGTTCTCCAACCCGGCATATGGTGACGTCAGGTATTAATAGGTAGCAGTTAAAAAATTAAAATAAAATAATAATATTTAGGAAGTCTTGCCCAAAGCTGACAAAGTTTTCATAATTTGCTGCTGGTTTCCTCAAACTTTATCATGACATCGGCGCTCAGCAGGGTTTAACATAATTGCATACCAGCAAACAATTAATGTGCAGCTACAATATAATTGCTGAATAATGGAATCAAAGTCGTAAGAATGAGTTAATTTTATTATCAGCTTAAGATAATGACTGCAAAACTTCGAAAATAATCTGAAAATGTAACCGAGAACATCAACATTAATTTTGCCGATGAATTGGCCAGTCATCCGATTTTGACCTTAGTATGGCTGCAGTCTTTGTTGGCGCTGAGAACAGCTTCCTATGTTCCTCTACAACCTGTAACAAGAAGTGCCTTTGTTCTTCATTTCTTGTTAGAGAAGACTTAAATTCTTGCACTAAACATCTTTCTGTGAGATCGTTAACCTCTTTAACAGATTGGGCAACCTCGCGGCTTCTTTGGTATGTTTGAATGAGACCCCATTCGCTTGGATCATAATGTAGAAAGTCCTCAGAGAGTTCCAAAATGTGGAAGAATCTCATGGTTGATGTAGTAAAGAAGTTATGGAGTCTTGGAATGGCCTGATTCGTTTTAATGGCTCGACAGAACCTGAATTTTCGTTATGGGTCTTTACCATGAGTCTCTTCGACAGCATGAAGAGCGAATTCAGGTCATTTTTGGGAGCCTCTGCAGTTGATGCGCACTGGAACCAGTACTTGATATATAATATGCCTGTCACAAAGAGTGACACTTCCTTCATATGATTCAAGACTTGTTCACCATATGAAGGGCCACGAAACTTCCAAGTTATGGTTGAACCTGGCTGCAGACAGTGCAGAGGTTCATATTGTGAGTGGAATATCCACATTTTAAGTGGGCAAATGGCTCTGGCTATCCACCGCGCACGGTGTATAGCTCATGGATAGCGGAAACGTATTCCATTTGGGGGCATGCCACCGAGGAAAATGACAGATAGCTCAAGAAGTTCGCAGTAGTAATCCCTTGGCTGGAATTTCTCCAGCTCTGCCACTGCAAACTAAATAACCCCATCCTTCCATGATGCAATCATGGCTGTCATCTGCTCATTCTCTGTGGCTTTGGAAAAGGAGGCCTGATCTATTATAGGCCATAAATCTGTAAAGTGGCCAAATAGCTCAATGTTGGGAGACTTCGATGCATCACACAGGCTAATGACTTTCTCAAGTTTCTCCAACATGATTTCAGAAATGTGGTGGAGGCATGCCAGTTTGAGGAGTTCTCGACCTATTTCTCTTTCCAACAATACGCACACGCCACCATTTCTTCCAGTATTTAAGGCTGTAGTATCAAATTATAAAACTTTGATACGATTATGCAAACCCTATTCATTAATGCTATCAACCATTGCATGTGACATTGTAACTGCTGTTCCATCATCAAGTTCTGGTACAGACAACAGCTTGATTACATCATGTCCAGAGACCAGTATCGATATTGGTAGCCATGATTGCATCATAGAAGGATGAGGTTGTTGAGTTTGCAGTGGCACAGCTGGAGAAATTCCAGTAACAATATAGCTCACAACGAAACTCAAATTGTGGGAACATGCGCAATTATCGTAATTTCAACTGGCTTGGGCAAGTCCTAAATAATTTTATATATTGAAAATATTTTGGTTAAAGAGTCTCTATAAGTCATATCACCAAATGGTGGGTTGGAGAATAAAAAAGAACCAACATGAAAATTTGTCATTATGGATGGAACCACCCTAATATCCATACATATATCGGTTTACGTTGTGATGCTGTATTCAGCCATTATCACACAGATTACGCGTATTATTATTTATTTTGATCACTTCAAATATAATACAATACAATACTTCCGGTTTTCAAAAGACAAACATATAAGTATGTGAATAAAGCCCTGCATTCCCTCTAAAGAATGGTATATTTGTTTCCCTTCTAGGAAGAATAGTCAATAAGCTATAGTCGAAAAACTAAGGGGGGTGGTATCCACACACCTCTGGTGCCTCGGGTATATCGGGTATAACGTTTGAACGGTGTGGGCTACCACCATGATGTTTACCTCAAAATGTGCGCCAATTAATCTGCTACAGCTTCATAAAATGTAAAAATTATATTCAATATGAAAAAAAATTATGCATAAAAACGTAGGGGTGTGGTATACCACCCCCCTTGGTAGCCCGAGGGTTAAGCAAGTAAGTAACTAAATAAGTAAGAAATTTTTTTATTAGACTACCAGCAAACTTACAGTAGGTTACAAAAGATATAAAAACAGCAACAATTTAAACAAAATCGTATAGCATTCGCAAAACAAAAGTTCTCTTGGCAAAAGCATTAGTCTATATAACTGTAGGCAAGGTCATGTGCCTGGATCGCAAGTTCTATGGGGTTACCTTACACGGAGTGGGGAGGTTCTGAAGGATGTGACATGTGTTTGATAGCAGGATTCAGAATAAGGTTTAAAGTTCCCTATCCTACCAATAACCCTCGCATTTCTGTGTGACCTTGCGAACATTAAAACTGTTTGTAATTAATAATCTGGGACTACCAGGTGGTCAAGTCAGGGATTCAAACACTCTAAGTGGCTCAGCAGCTCTGTTGTTCGGTCTCAGTATGGTTACCACATGCATCACCAGACTCTTATGCCTATCTAAATTACAGCTGTCAATCTGTACAGTTAAAGCATGAGAGCCTAAGCATTCGTCTTAGATCCACAGGTAGCATATCTTATTCATTCGCTGTTTTTGATAATTCATTTAGTCACATTTGCACATTAATTGCCGTTTTTAGGACTTCCAACGTGAAATAGTCTGCGCCTGTAGAATCTAGAACCGTATCTCTAGTGTCCTCATTGCTGAATGTTTTGGACTGTGTTTGAGCATTGTTATCAAGGTCTCATATTTCCCAATAGATTCGTCCACTATGAGGGATTTCAGAAAACTTGCTGGACAGCGTTCAGCCTCAGTTGGAAAAAGCCTGATTGATTGCTTTGGAGGTGATGCGAGTTCTACTGAAGAATGCTCTGTGACCAAACGGTCGGCTGTTGAGAAACGTCGTCCTTCACAGACCTGTTGGCTGAGGGAGATTCGGATACAAGGGTGATGCGGGGGTTCGTGTGTTGCAAGCCTCTTCTTCTGTCTCGATCCTCTTCTTCGGTGCCACGTGTTCCAGAAACCCTGAACCTGACGTATTATGCCTATAGTGGATGGGAATCATTTTGATAGTCTTCTGCATGGAGGCCCCAGTGCGGGGCCAGTCTTCACACAGCAAAAGTTCAAAGAGACGTACATAATTCAGAAGTGCGACATCAAACTAACACAGATCGTTCAGAAAATTACACGATACACAATCAATGGTCAGCAGAGGCAATTTTTAGTCTTCGCTAGTTTCTTGAGTTATAATGTAATCAGGTTTTCATGTATTACACGTCAGATCATTACTGCTGCCAGTGACAAGTTATCTGTCGACCTAACTTACTTAGGCCTATAGGCGGACGCTCTTCAACCCCTCTACACATGTGCGCCACCGCATAATATAATACATCTAATTATCCGAAAAAAATTAGCTCCACGAGTTTGCGTAGTCCTATTCACGAAAACAATCTCCCTTGACTACAAACTTTGTGTTTATGGGTTAACTATATACAGGGTGCGGCCGCTCTCCACGCCGGCGCCCCGGGTTCGCTTCCCGGTCGGTCGGTTTATCAGAGATTAATTTCTCGGATCTTTACTGCGGGTGGCTCGGTCGCAATATAAACGTGGAGTACAATACAACACAATACAACACAACACAATATACTGGGGCGCGGCGGTATAGGGGTATGTTCGGTGCCTTGCAGCTGGAGGGTTGCGGGTTCGAATCCACCTCAAAGCCGCCGCGTAGAGACCCTGGGCAAGTCCTTCACTCACAATTGCTCATGCGCTTCGGCGTGAAACTCCGATTCAGCGTCTGCGCCGTAGTCGGGAACGCCTCTGAATGGGCAATCGCTATAACAAGTGTTCAAATACAATACAATACAACTACGATTCGCTCATTGACATGAGGACGGATGTGATTCGTGTTAAAGCAAAAGCTTGAGCACTCTTGCACCCTTTACATTGCAGATTTTTACACGAAGCCACAGTGAAATTGATTGATAATGCGAAGTAAATGTGATATTTTTCATACTTAATTCATCATCGGACTCGACATATCTTTTAAAAGTATAGTATATTGAGGATGATGAAAGAGCTGTTGTATTTTGATCTTACCTCTGAATACCTGACAGCTGATAAGCAATGAGAACTTTTCTTTGAGAACTTATCCTACGTTGAAAACAATGCAAATAAGCCTGCTAGTGATATACTAACAATTTTCAGCCTTAGTAAATGCATGTAAATACATGTATTTATAATTCAGCAGTAAGTAGATGCAAGAATTTCGTTGCTTCAGTAGACTAAAGTGCAGATAACTTAATAGAGAAGGATCATTGCCTGTAGTCAAGAGGATATCATAAATTATGGATCCATATAAGTTCTATTATTCTTCAGTTAAGCCTAAATAGTTTTATAAGGACATGGACTAAGTGTTTAATGAGCTGAAGTAAAAACCACTTATGCATAAATCTGCCCCTACTACCAATGGACTCAATTGCGTTGGCTTAGAGTAATCCGTGCACTTTGTACTTGCTCATGCATGTGATAGTGACTACACTAGGCCTCGAGATGTGCGCTCGAAACGACCTACGCATGTCCTTGCAGAGAGACGGATGGCTAAAGGTTGTTTAAAAGGCAGCGCTGCATTAAGAAGCACACCGCACGGTGATGATGATGATGATGATGATGAGATGATGCAGTAGTAGTAGTAGTAGTAGCAGCAGCAGCAGCAGCAGCAGCAGCAGCAGTGTCAGCAGCAGCAGCAGTAGCAGTAGTAGTCGAAGTAGTAGTAGCAGCAGCAGCAGCAGCAGCAGCAGTGTCAGCAGCAGTAGCAGTAGCAGTAGCAGTAGTCGTAGTAGTAGTAGTAGTAGTAGTAGTAGTAGTAGTAGTAGTAGTAGTAGTAGTAGTAGTAGTAGTAGTAGTAGTAGTAGTAGTAGTAGTAGTAGTAGTAGTAGTAGTAGTAGTAGAAGTAGTAGTAGCAGCAGCAGCAGCAGCAGCAGCAGCAGTAGTAGTTGAGTTTCAAATTGCCTTCTATTTTCAAATGATAAGCTCTGTTTACTTCATAAATTGTCGAAGAATACTAAGATAAAGATAATTTGAAGCAAGCCTCGAAAGGCAGCCAAGGCTCACGGGTATAAAATGTTAACTACTGCTTTTGTTCTCTATCTCGACATATATAAAGGCGGGTGGTGAACTTTCTCTCTCTTTCTCGTCGCCTACTCTTTCAACTGATTATGGTACGGTCGGTGTTTTCATTAGCCTATAGCTTTGTTGGCTACGAGCGCAATGGGATAATAAATCTTGAAATGAATTTCTGTCCTGGCTAGGTTTTTGTATTGTATTGTATCGTATTGTATATTCGTTTATTGATAAACTCTAGCTGTCATAACGCAGCTAGTTACACGATTCTTATAGTTACGAGAGTCAGTTAGAGTGAAACCAAATTAGGCTTAGAGAGTCTTTCTAGGTCAGGTGGATAAGCTTAGTTTTGTTTGTCCTGCTGTAGTAGGCCTACTCGATTGACAGTCCAGCACACTAACCGCTATCATAAAACAGGCCATAAATGAACAGTCTGTTTGAACAAGCTTGTGTACACCTCATATAAGTAGGAGAAGATTGGCCTGATTTGTTTATAAAGGCCTCTAGAATATTCTCAATACATTCAGAGCCAGATGTGTTTGCTGCATATTGCTACATTTATCTCGATCCGCAGAGGTATGCGGCGGCCATTTCGTTTGTGGGTTGTTTCTAAATAATTTCGACCAATTACCTTTCTCTAAACGTGAAATTTGCCTACAATTCTGGTAAGTTCCGACTATGACGGTTTCCGAATCTGCGTCTTATCTTTCACCCCGGATTTACTGCGCATTGGTCTGTTTCGAGGCATGTTTCGTAAGTTTCTGTGACCGGGATTCAACATTCAGTTCGAGGTTCTTTCTTGAATGAACTCAACTTCACGTCGGATAACAACGCATTTGATTATTGCATCTGATTAGATGTGACTTCTTGTTTGGTGTCTTTAAAATCCACGTACTTTACTAGAGGCAATGCATTCTTCTCTTCTTCCGATTCTCTGCCCTCAGGCAGGTTTATTCATTATGTCCAACTTCGCATTCTTCACGATCCTGGGCATCCTTCTTCACTGTACCGCTCTTCTCCTTCACCCAGTCCAGTAGCATCATTCTAGTTCGTCTTGCTCTTGTCCTTTCCCCCTCCATTCTCCCCTCGATGATGTTTCTTATTAGGAGTCTCTCTTCATTACGTGTACAATCCATTTCCTTTTGACGTTCTCTAACTGTCTTTTTCATGGATCTTTCCTCCCCCACCATTTTCAGTATTTCTTCACTTGTTTTGTGTTCTATCCAACTTACTCTCTCCATTCTACGCCATACCTACATTTCGAAGGCTTCCAGTCTTCTTATGTCCTTCTTCCGCATTGTCCATGTTTCGGATACATACAGTACCACACTCCATACTTGATCATCCGCAAATCTTTACGATTTTATCAACCATCCTTCCACCTTCACTCCCTCGTTTACTTCCTCAAGCGCCTCCCGTACGATCTCTTCGATGTAAATGTTGAATAGTATTGCATGGGAAGAGCGGGCATCCTTGTCTCACAACTCTGCCTATTCTTCCCGGCTCAGAGTATTCACTATCTATTTTTATGTTTACTCTGTGTCCCATATACAGTTTTCTTATTGGTCTCCTCTCTCTCCACTCCATCCCAATTCGACACAACGCATTCATTAACTTCCGCTAATCTACCCTGTCGAACTATTTTTCATAGTCCACAAAACACACATGGATTTCTTGGTCATGCTGTAGGCCAGACACATACGATCGCGCAGCGGCCAAGCAGTCACGTGTGGGAGTGGAGGGGAGGGGAGAGGAGAGTGGGACGGGGGAGAGTGTGAGGGCTGATTTCAAGTGACCCATCAGAGCTCGCTGAACTTTACCGTCCTAGGACGGGCAAACATCTAATGTTCAAATAATAGTAGTCTAACACAAATCGTTTGTGTTATTCTCACTGTTTATGTTAGAGATATTCACAGTTGTAAATCCTATTTTACATGAGCTCAACACATGCTAAAAGAAGGCCTAATGCATGGGGAAAGATGGACTATGGTAGTCCATCTTGCCCCAGTATTGGGGCAAGATGGAGCATCATTTTTTAAAAAATTATTAAAATCTCCT
Organism: Aporrectodea caliginosa; assembly: GCA_020284085.1. NCBI lineage: Eukaryota > Metazoa > Annelida > Clitellata > Crassiclitellata > Lumbricidae > Aporrectodea > Aporrectodea caliginosa. The sequence continues at coordinate 2,916,071 of JACEVL010000085.1, read as the reverse complement.
CTTAAAATGGATGCAATTAAATTGGTGTTGCCCATAGCTAAGTTACTTCGTGGGCTGTGAGACAGGCAGTGTGAGTAGAAAGTAAATTGTGACTTTGTTGCACATTTATGGTTATTTAAATCCGAAAAATTCACATTCCTTACGGGATTCGTCTCGCCCCTAGTTCCCCTATACCTTACTGTTAAGGGTGGGGGCATGTCCCCCTCGTCTCCCCGGGATCGCCACCTCTGAACTGTAAGCGGGTGATGAGTGATTCAGTGGAGTGGTACGTACTTCCTGAAGCCGGATTGTAGAAGGCATTAGTGAGTTGGTGTCAAGGTAATCAACTAGCTGGAGTGATATGCATTCTGGAGAGGAAGGAAAGGTTGGAGATTGGGCGCTAGTTGGAAGGAGTGCCTGGGTCTAGACCCTGACGTTTAGGAGATGGAAACACAACTGCCCTTTTGTGTGGGACTGGAACAGAACCCTGAGCAAGAGAGGGGTTACGTAATAACAGTAAAACTGGAAGAAATTCGTCGATAAACTCGTTGATTGTAAATGGAGGAAGTAGATCCAGATGTACTTAACAGTAGCCTACATCGTTTTGAAATCGAAAAATTAATAAGGTCAGAGGCACGTTCTATGTATGGCATAAGTAGGCCTACCTATAACAGTCAAAAATGAAACTGTGAGCTTATCAATTATGTAGGCTCTCTCTACGGCTAAAAAAAGTGATAGGGGTGAAATTTGGTGGTTGTAGTAAGCTAACATTAAACCGTCATATATTAAGCTGTGTCGCCGTCCGGGTACAGCTGTCCCTTTTGTAATTGCTGCAGTTCGTACGATGAACAAATTGCAGTTGCCTCAACCAGACAATAATCAGTAGAAGCTCCCTCATCTACTGGTTAATTAAATGATTCATTTTCATATTTTGTATCATGTCTAAGGGTCGCAACTTTAAAAGATGTGCGACATAATATATTTCATTAGAAATTAATAACAAATTCATTAATATTATAACAATGAGGTCATGGAAACTCACTTATCGTAATCGTAATTGTGATGATATTCGTTTTATTTTCTGACAGGTTGACAGACCGCAACCAGTTACAATAGAAATATGTTAAATAAAGAAAAACAAAAACAAACAAAAATGGACAGGTGTGCAGTCTGGTGAGACCTAGGGCTAGCGTTTGTAAAGAACACGAGGGATAAAGTTCTTCACATCCTTAGCAGGCAGTTCAAAGTTATGACGTCTTGGGCGGAGGTTGTATCGTCGTTGTACGATTGATGGAAATAACCCTCGCAAGACATGGCAGTCATTCCTTATAACTGCTTGGAGCAGTCGCTCTTCAGCTGCACACACCATCTCCTCCACGCTCGGCGATCGCGGTGGGAGGAAACCCATCCTCTGCATCCTCTGCACCAGACGCTCAAGTCTGGAACGGTCCTCAGCGCAATTGTATTCGCTAATCTCCAAATTTCTAAAGCGCCACTCGAAAGCCAAGCGCAGGGCACCAGCTTATTCACGAGCTCTGCGTCTAGTCAGAAGGGTTGTCCGAAAGAGTAGTCCGAAGGAGTTCCGAGTCCGGTTTTCAGAGGATCAGAGGGGTTAGAGTAGCTGATGAGGTGGGTGTCGTTTAGGTCGAGAGTTACAGGCTATCGGGGATAATGAATATGCCTGGGATATGAGTGGAACGCTTACCTAAAGCAAAGTATTTTGTATTCAACACATTTAAGTAGGCCTAGTCAGTGACTCGACTTCACTTGAAGCTAACATTGATTGTAAATTTATATTATTCCTTAATATATCCGTATAATGTCCTATTGCAATCTCACATGGGCCTATACCTACCTTACCCGCTTGACCATGCTGACAACCTTACAGAAGCGAGTTATTCGAATCATATGTAATGTACCCTACAGAGCTAACACCAAACTTTTATTCCTGAACATGAAAATACTGCCTTTCGAATGTATTAATAAGCTGCAAGTGGCGCTTTTTATGTACAAAATTCATTCGCGCCAAATATTATCAAACTTTGATAACTGGTTCTGTTAAAATTCTGAGGTACACGACCACTATACACGATCATCAAGCAATTACCACCAAAGAAGTGTGAACACCAATATTAGGCAGCACAGTATCGGCGCATACGGACCGCTGATTTGGAACTCCCTGCCCGAAGAACTTACTTGTCTACCTACTGTCTATCAGTTCAAAAATAAATTAAAAGTTCACCTTTTGACTGCAACTGTTTAAGATTTACTACACTGATTGTGCATGCATTACTCTGTTTTTATGTTACGAGTTAACTTTGCATTTGTTGTTTGAAGATTGTTTTACTTCCTGTAAGAATAACTATGGACACCATAACAAGGATTGTTTGAAGACGTACTGTTGTAAATGATGAATAAACAAAATACTGTTAGATTAATGATTGATGAAACTAGGGTGACCCTGCTAGCGGAACCTTATGTTCCTTTGGGTCTGCCTATTGACGCCACTGCACATGAATGTCTTGATTGTGTTTGTATGTGATCGTATTATGGTGATCAATAAAATAAAGAATTGATTGATTGATACAATGTCATAGTAAATTAGGTGTCACGACACTTCGTCTACAGACTTTTCGTCTACAGACATTTCGTCTACAGAAATTTCGTCTTCAGACATTTCGTCTACTAAGTTACTTGATATTGTCACTTTAAAATGGAAGCTGGATTGATGAAAACATTCCTGTGTTGAAATAGAAGCCAAATTGATAGAAATAAATTTTCCAGTAAATAGAAGCTCGATACCAAGCTGGATGGATGGATGAATGAAACTAAGTTACCATTCAATAGAAGTTGGATTTATGAAAATAATCTTTTCAGTAATTAGAAGCTGGATTCCTGAGAATATTTGGCACGTTTTAACGAAACTATTAGAAAGCGGCCACTGTTGATTAGCCCTAATGGATACAGATACACTTGTAGACGAAATGTCTGTAGCCTGTAGACAAAGTGTCGTGGACGAAAAGTCTGTAGACGAGTTGTCACGGAACGTGGAAATTATCATAACGGCGCAATAAAAGTCAGTGGATTAGAGTAGATTAGATTTGCATACATACAGAAGTACATAAATACATGATACATAATGCATGTATTGTATATATACATTATGTTTGTAAGTATATATTATATACATATACATACATACATACATACATATATATACATGTATTATAACACAGTTAGTTTTAGTATATAGTTTTGGAAGGTAATCAATCAATCAATCAATCAATCATAAAATTTATATAGCGCCTCTTCAAGGGCTCTACTCAGAGGCGCTCCAAAGCGCACGATCATACAGAAAAGTCTTCAATTGGGCGTAGAAGGAAGCCGAGTGAATGCGAGGAGATGACCGAAGGAAAGATGGCAAGGCATTCCACGCTGTTGGACCAACAACAGAGAATGCTCGGCGCTGCATAGTAGCAGTGCGGGCATGTGGAACCAAGAAGTCACCCCGAGAAGAGGAACGGAGGGCTGAGCGACCCTTAAAAGAAGACTCCCCTTTTCCAGTTTTTGGTTTTTTTACGTAAGTTTGGGGGCAAAAACTTTTTTGGGGATCCCCAAGGGGTAGGAAAAGGTTTTTTTCCCCCCACAAAAAAAATTTTACTGGGGCCCCCCTTTTATGGAATGTAACT